>AWOL01S0003500.1:71710-98903 GCA_000715115.1 Nicotiana otophora
GGGGGGGGGTCTTATTTTGATTTGATGACTGGCATGTAATAATTACAATACTATTTTTCTTTATTTTTACTTATGGTTATTTTTATTTTCGTTATTTTTCACTTTTGGTATGTATAAAACTTTACCATTCCATGTATATATCCATCCCCATTTTGTGTATATTCGTTTCACTCCCTATTGTAAATATTCATTTAACTTTCCGTATTTTACTTTATAACTTATTTTGTAATTTTCCTTAATAGCTTAGCTTCTTATTTCCTTTAGTAGCTTCTTTTTGAGTTTGTAGCCTCTTTTTATATTTCTACGTGATCAATAAGCCTTTGGTTTTCTTAATGCCATGGTTCTTTCCAAAGGTGGATGTTGTATGAACCGGGTAGCTCTTCCCAACGATGGATGGCATGACAACCTTCTTAAGGGATTGAGTCTATTTTTCTTTCTGTTTTGATATATAGTAGTAATGAATAAAAGTGTCTCAAGTAGGCTTCACTTGGCACTAACACATTTACCTTCGACCTCATGGTTAGAGACAAGTTTGTTGACGAGATTAGCTCTAGTTGTGACCTTTAGACTCTTGAGTTGACTAAAACTATTATCAAATGGTTTTTGTGAGCCATCTGTAATCTTCAATCTTGGCTGAGGTTGTTTTGGTCCCTCGACTCTATTCTCTGTACCGATACAGTAGCTTGAGAAGTGAGGTATTGAATTGCAAGTCCAAGTCCCGTGCCAATAAGTCTAGAACTTGCCCTGAATGTTTGTCTAGACGAAATTCTAAGTGTAGCTCGACTTGAGAAGTGAGTGTAGGCTCTCCTTAGTCCCATTTGAACTGTGAAAGCTTCTGTAGCCCACTAATATGATATCCCTAGTCAACCCCTTTGAGCCTAAGCCTTTTTCATTCAATAGCCACATTACAAGCCTTCATCCGTTTTATAATGACCCTCTCTTGGCACCCAATCTTTTCTTAGCATTCATAATGAGCAATTAGCAAAAACATAAGTTTGGGGAAGAGACGGGGAATTTTAAAGTGATGAAAAGTACAAATAACAAAAAGAATTGATGAAAACAAAAAAGGCAAAGAAAAGGATGAAGAGTTAAAAAGAAATATGTCAAAAGGAAAGAAAAGGTTAAAAGGATTCAAAGAAAACAATGTTGAAAGTCATGGAATGATGAGAAAAGGAGAAAAATGATTGTCATGAACAAGAAAGAGTGACAATATGTCTCTCTAGTTCCCCCGAGGAAGAAGAAAATGACTCAAAGAGTCAAGAAAGTATGAACCGAAATGAGAAAATGGAGTGCTTAAGGAAAGATGAAACCATCATAGTTCATTGTGTCCTACCTTGATCCAAAAGGCCTTCATTATATCCCGCTAAAGCCCAATATGATTTCAAGTTGAGTGAGCTTGTATTAGTGGTATTTTACATAAGGGGCAAGCTTATGGTACTTAGAGCCGGACTTGTGGCATTCTTTTGAGAGTGATGAGCGCACTTCTTTACAATCCTTGTTTTGAGTGTCACATTCTATAAAGTGAGATTTGCTCATAGGGAGTAGAGGAGGAGGAGTTTGAGATCCACAATGACCTACGTGAGAGAGCGAGCTTCCTTGATGAATTGAGTCAACTCTTGATGCTTTTGTGTCACATTAGAACTATGGAAGTCATAGCATGATGTTGTTGATAATACATTTGTGTTGAGGGTAATTGTTAGTCCCAATTGATGTTTGATGAAGTCACCTTAGGACAGCTGGAATTTTCATTTCTTTTTCTTTTGGAAGTGGGAATTACCTTGTTTGCTTGAGGAGAAGCAAAAGCTAAAGTTTGGGGGAGTTGATAACTAGGGGTTTTAGCCTATTATTTTCTCTCTTTTGCTTAGGTTTTGGGTCAAAATGTGTAAAGGTATTCCCGAAAACTAACTTAATGTGCTTGCTTGCAGGGTTTGGTCAAAATGAGGCAAAGAAGCCATAATCAACTCATAAAGGAGTCAAACCTGCACGAATCCAAGGCTGAGACTGGAGCGCTGAGAGCGACAGAAAAGTGCGGCCGTGTAAGGACCACTGCTGAGGCGGCCACTATTATACGGTCCGCAAAAGTAGATTCAGAGAAGCTGCTTTGAGTACTAAAATCACCGCTGACCGCGTTGGAAAGGCGCGACCGCGAAGGGAATTCCGCTGAGAGCGCATCTTGAGGTTCAAAGACCTTGCAAGTCAGGCTTAACTAAAGAATGCAGTCCGCGTCTAAATTATGCGGCTGCGATAGAAGCACACACGGACGCGGTCCACGAAATTAAGCCCAATCCAAGCCCAGTATTGAAGAAACGCGGACCACGCTCATTATTAGGTGGCCGCGAAAGCTCAAGCGCGGACGCGGTCAGAATTACGCGTTCGCGAATCCTCCGCAGGGACATTTTTGTCGGAAATTTTAGCCTAGTATAAATAGATCCTTTTATCAATTTTAGGTTAAGTTTTGTTTAGCATAGCAGATGAACAGCTGGTTTTTCCCTTTTTGGGCAAATTTAGAGCAAATTTACCTTCAAACTTTAGATTTTCATCTTGTACTTTAATATTATGGCTTATATTTCATCTTTATCTTTGATTTCTACTATTATTATGAGTAGCTAGACCCCATAGTTAGGGTTGTGACCCAACCCTAGTGTGGGTATTTAATGGGTCTTGAATTTTAGGGCTTAATTATTTATGGGTTAGTGATATTTAGCCTAATTCATGCTAAAATTGTAGAATTAGTGGTTGCAAATACTGGCTCATGCCTTTATGACTTAGGCTCTTCTTGAGAAAGAAGGACTAAGTCTAGGAAAATTAGGCTAACAAGGAATTGGGGTGAACTCAAGAGATTGATAGCCCCAATTAAAGGATTAAACCTAGAGATAGTAATACCCGACTTGAGCCAATTTTACTTGTATTGTATGAACACCCATTTGGGCTTGACAAAGCCAAATCGGGCAAAGTCACTCAAACTACCGAGATGTATAGAGTGAGCACGTATGTGTGATGATTATATCACGATCCCAATCATAACAAGCTTGTCCTAGATTCTTGATACTCACCTAGGCGAAAGTCACTTCCCTAGTGCCTTTTAACACTTGAAAACTTTCACCAACAATATTGTACTTAGGTTACACTTAGCATACAATAGTATAAAATTAGAATAGAATTAATCGCAACAATGTTTGAAAGTGCAATTAGGAACAACACGCACATCTAGATTAGTTAGACACCTAACTCCAAACCAAATTAACTCCCTGTGAAAATCGATCCCGACCTTGTTGGGCAAAACTGCATCGACCATCCTCGCTACTCTATAGTGGTGTAGGTTTGGACCCGATCAATTTGCGAGCATGGGCTGCGGGGGATAGTTTCTCGCATTTGCGAGTAATTTTCCGTATTTGCGATAGAGGCGGATTCGTATTTGCGAACAGGTAGTTCTCATTTGCGATGGGGACTGGCGGGAAGCTAGTTCGCATTTGCGATCAATTTGTTTCGCATTTTCGGGGTTCGCAATTGTGAACCCCATGTCGCAATGCGACATCTGCACCTGGTCAAAAGCTGAGTTAGACGGGATTTTGGTTCAATCTTTCAAATTTTCAATCCTAAAAACCTTTGAGGGGATTTTTCCAAGAGCTTTTCTTCCTTAATTCATTGGTAAATGACTCTAACCTACTTCCTTTTAATTACCCACTATATTTCATAAGATTTCAACCTTAAATCTAGGATTTTTATGGTAGAAATTAGGGATTTGGGTAGATTTAGGGATTTTTGTAAAATTAGAATTTAGACCTAGAATTGAGGTCGGATTTTGAAATAAATTACATAACACGGCTCGGGAGTGAATGGGTAATCAGGTTTTTGTCCCAATTTTGGGGTTTTGACCAAGCGGACCCGGGATTGACTTTTGTTGACTTTTTTAATAATGACCTAAATTGAACTTCTTTCATTTGTGGATAGTTTCTAAGGCTTATTTTGAATCGTTTGGTTAATAATTTGCTAGATTTTCTTGGTTCGCAGGCTTGTTCGAAAGGCAAGGTCGTGGTTAGACTTTGAGTCGATTGCGGAGCGAGTTAAATATCGTGGTTAAGCTTGACTTGAGAGATTAGGACTTGTTTTCCTATTTGCTACATGTTTAAATGTGTGGGTACAGCGTATATGTGAGGTGACGAGTACCTATGTGTTGTTGTTGGGTTAAAGCATGCGGGTGAGACTTGTTTCCTTGTGATTTATTATCTTCTTTAATTATGATATACATACTTAGACTCGTTTATTACTTAATTGATCATTCTTTTTGCATTTATGAACTATTTGTTAGGAATGGATATTTTTGGAAGTTGAGGTCCGGTATTTTGGAACCGTTGTTGACTTAAAGTTTATTCTTGCTTATTGTATCTCCCAAATGTTTATATTCATTGCTACATGGTAAGGGAGAGTGTTAAAGCACGGAGGGTGATGCAGTGCCATTTTTGCTTCATTTACTGATTAATACATGATGAGAAATAGAGTTAAAGCATGAAGGGTGATGTCGTGCCATTATTATTATTTCATGGAGAGGTTAAAAGTAAAAGCACGAAGGGTGATGCCGTCTCATTATTATTATTTCATGGTGATGTTGACAATAAAAGCACGATGGGTGATGTCGTGACGTATTTATTCATTATGTTTATCCATTTTCATTGGTTGATGGCTTATCTGACTGCCTCATGTTGTCATTTCCTGTTGTACTTACCGTATCTTGTACCCCCTTTCGCATGTCCCCTCCCAATCGTACTTGTTTAATCTCTATTTGTTATTATGCTATATGTATATCTTCGTTGTACATGTTTAATTACGTGGGTATCCTGTCATAGTCTCATCACTACGTCGTCGAGGTTAGGCTCGATACTTTCGGAGTACATTGGGTCGATTATACTCATACTACACTCTGCACTTTTTGTGCAAACTTTCGTACTGGTCCCAGCTATACGTGAGGTACATTAGCTCGGATTGGCATATTTGGAAACTCGAGGTAGATCTGCTGGCGTCCGCAAACGTTGAAGTCCCCTTCCTCTTTTCTTATTTACTGTTCATTTCATTCGAAACAGTTGTATTTATTTCAGACTATCGTAGAACTTCTAGAAGTTCGTGTACTTGTGACTCCAGATCCGGGTTGCATTTAGATATGCAGGTTATTATGCTACTTCGTACTTCATTTTAGTTTCATCTTAGTTTAATTGGTTTATTTATTTGAACTGTTTTAAGAAATTGGTTTAATAATTTCTCTAACGTTGGCTTGCCTAGCAAGTGAAATGTTAAGCGCCATCAAGGTCCCGAAGGTGGAAATTTCGGGTCGTGACACTTAGCATACTATTAATTGTCTTCCTTCGTGTTGCACTATTTTCTTATTTCAATGTAGCTAATCTTGTTGTGCTAGTCGTTGCTTCAAACTTCATTGCTGCCTTTATTACATTGTACATTGCACGGTGATTATTTCGTATGTGCCATTCATTGTCTCTGCTCTTATTTGTTGACTTAAATGGTGATAGAACACTTGCACAAGCATACACATAGTTAATTCACCCATATCGGTTTTAGAAAATGAATCCTGACGTCATTGACCATTATACGTACTCTTGTCTACTTGCCTTCTGTGTGAGGATTGTCTATTGGCACGTGAGTTGTCCGTACAGTTATGAGTTGTAATGTGGGCACAAGATGCCAAGTGATTAGGGTTCATGAATTGGGACCCGTGAGTTGTGATTATAAGGTTCGTACCTCGTGAAAATGCTTGAACAGATCTGGTGTGAAAGCGGTTGTTCTTATTGAGTTGTTGCTGGTTTTACTTTATTTTGTTTCACTGGATTTAGACTGTGATCAGCTTACTCTACAGCATTATTACCTGACTGCTTCCTGTTAAATATTGATGTTATCAGTGTACCATTGCAAGCATTGTTTTGTACTCCTTATCCTGCTTAGCTTTATATTAATATTATTTTCTCTGTAAGTTCACCTTCACACTTGTTCAGGTTGTTTAGTCCAGTAGGTGTCTTGACTGTCCCTCGTTACTACTCTATCGAGGTTAGTCTTGATGCTTACTGGGTACCGCTGTGATGTACTCATACTATGCTTCTGCACATTTTTGTGCAGATCCAGGTGCCTCAGATATTGTTGATTATTAGCTAGTTGGTTGATCATTACTGTGGAGACTCAAGGAAAACCTGTCGTCGTGTTCACATGCCTCGGAGTCATCTTCTGATATTGTACTTGTACTGCTTAATCCTTTTTCGAACATTTGTATTTACGGATTTTTCTAGTAAACTCAGTAGAGCTTATGACTTGTACTACTAGTTTTAGGACGTTATTTCATGTTGTAAATGTTGAGTTCATTTAGAAATATCCGGTTTCTGCTTAATAGTTTTGTTGGTTAATTTCTGTTAATTTTTCAATAAGTGTTAGGCTTACCTAGTCGTAGAGACAAGGTGCCGTCACGACATACTATAGAGGGAAACTAGGGTCGTGACACTTTCTTTGTAAACTTTGTACTTTGTTTCTTTCTTTAATTTTCTCTTTTTTATACATCTGGTATTCATCACCTATCGACGCTATTAATTCATATTCAAATCTTATATGATTTATTAAATGAAAAGCATTCTTTACCCAATTTTTTTTTTTAAAAAAAAAATCGTAGAGCTTGAAACTGACTTTTCATTAAAAATATGAGATTTCATCTATCTCATCAATACTCCTTAGTAGCATTTTATTCATTTGTTGGTTTCATAGAGTTACGTGGTCATATGTGTCAACACAAATGCCTTATGTGTAACCAGGGAGGACACTGCAGCTAAACATATCAACAAACATTTAACAGTAAGCAACTTTTCATATGCTATTTTCACATTCATCTCTATTTTCTTCGTGTCCAGAAGTCATTCAGAGCAATTATAATTTGCCCTTTGTTTGGTCCCACTTCGCGTCACCAATGTTACTATAAGGCGAAAAGAAAGAAAAAGAAATAAAAGAACGGTAGAAAATAGTTCTATCAAATGAAAAGACACATTAGTAATTAAAATTTGATTATGCAATTATAGATTGGTCTAGAGGATAATGGAATTGAAAAAGAAAAGAAAAAAGTAAATGATAGTGATGATGATGAAATCCATGATTACGATAAGACTACCTGAAATAGCACCTTCCGCGAAAATCACCCCATCATTCTATTTTCTTCTTACTATTGCTCCCTTCGTTTTAATTTATTAGAATTTATTTGATTGAACACAAAGTTTTAATAAAAAAAGAAAATTTTTAAATTTGTAGTGTAAAATAAGACACATATATTTTGTATGGCTATAAATCATTGCATAAAAGTAAATTATTTTCAAATAAGAAAAGAAGTCATTATTTTTGGTACGCATTACCAAAAATAAAATAGATTCACATAAATTGTATCTCAGGGATAATATTTTTTTTCTTTATTCTCAAACAAATCATTATGAATTCTAAAGTGGACCAGAAATTTAGACCAAGAAAGATCTCCAATGATTCAACTTAGGACTCTTTGCCTGTGACCAATCATGATAACGTGTCTTTAAGATAGAATTTAAAGTTTTATATACTTTTGGTATAAAAAATTATATATTATTCATATACTCAATTCGCTTATAAGATAATTATATGTAATTCTTTTTGTTAACATAAATTCATAATCTTGTAAAAGTATTAACTTACGTATTACAAGCTAAACTACATTAATAATAATTTTGTTTTACACTATTGGACTATTGGTACAACTTAAATCCCTTAATAGCGGTTGTCAGAATAGCAGTTGCAAGCTTTTACTCTCTTGACCTTTGCCCCTAATATATCTCCAATTATTAAAGGCAATAAATAGTTTCAGCTTAAAATTCTCAAATCTTCATATTCTTAAGGTGAGCTGAAGATAAGATATGGACCAATTGATAATGGGCAAATAACGAGCAATTTCTAGCAGCCAGTAACCAGTGGTTGGTTACATATGATACATCAAAGAGGTAGGTTGTGCAAAGTCCACCTGATTTATTACATAAAAGTCTCCGTCTTCATAATGAAACTTATGAGAATCTCGGCGTGGGGGTGTGATTCCTTAATTTCCAATATAATGCCAATGGTTATGTATATCACATGATATGCGATACACATGTCACTAAAAGCTCAGGCAGCTCAACCCTGCAATCAGTCCCATGACTTTTGCTCTCTAGCTAGCTCGCTGATCATATGAATTTAAGTTATATATACTGACAATATAAAAAATTATTATATTGTCAGTTAATTGTTATATGTTGTAATTAATAGGTAGTTGTCTTATTTTAAAGATCAGAAATCTTATATTTTAAGAAGATTAATATACATATTTTGAATGATCATATAGTGTAAAAAATTCTTTATACATATAATATAAACCGATCTCATATTTGAATATTAAGTTAACTAAGTTGGTTTATATCGATTCTTTTAAATAATTTTGTGAAACATGTATATTTCAAACAATTCGTCATAATTTGACTATTTTATAGTACTATTTGTCAACCTATTACAACATTTCGTCGAACTTGACACTGCAATGCTTATTTAGGTGGAGTAACTATTTGCAAACTAATTACAAATGTTAGAGTTTAAGTATAATTGATAATCTGAAAGAAAGAAAATTAAATAATATGTTTACCAATAATTAAAACTTCGCTATCGCATACTTTTCCTTCTCTACACGCCTCTAAGGCAGACAGTTTCCCTCTTCCCTTTTTCATGTTGACACTTTCTCAATCAAACAAACTAACATAACTACAGACAAATACACGTGAGCTGACTCCTACCCCTAGCTTTCCACATACACATCATCTCTATCATGACTAACCTTATCATCCAAATCATTATCTTTCTGTTTTATTAATTGGTTTAAAGCACTACTTTTAACCTTAATTATTTCTTACTTCTTACATATACCACTAGATCATGCAAAATATACCATATTATCCCGTGGCGCAACATAACATTGATACTACCGTTGGATGGAATTAAACCCTACGTCTCGTTATAATAATCTAAAAAATAGTGTAATATCATTAGTAGAAATTTAATTGATTTTCAACGGACAGTTCCATCGGAATCCCGTGGGAAAATCAGCATTATCCCACGACATTCCCACTAAAACAGTTTCATGGGAAAACACCTTGTAGGTAAAGCTCATCCCAGTTAAATTGAATTAATAAGATACAATTTTTGTATACTCCCTCTGTCCCAATTTATGTGGCAGAATTCGGACTTCAGAGTCAAACAAATTTTTCTTTAATCGCAATTTTTTCATATGTCTTGTAAATATTTTGAATTGTTAATTGTTGTGAATTATAGTACTTTTTACGTAATTTTCTAATATATATAAGTTTTGTTTCAAAATATTCAAAGATTTTATGTTCTAATTCAAAGTCAAAATTAAGAAGCTCGGCTCTCAAAATCCAAGCTACACCACATGAGCTGCGACAGAGCAGAAGCGGCTCAAGAATATACGGGGCCTAAAACCAAAGTTTAATATGGGTCCTAAATTTTTAAAAGAAAGTTATAAGATTGTTTTTATTTGAAGTCTATTCTTCTAACTTTTTGAGATAGCAATTTTTAATAATCTTTTTTAAAATCGATTTTTTCTAATAATTCCTTCTCAATTGATAATATAGCCAATTCATCATTTAATCTTTCTTGAGAAATTGTTGATCTTAAATAAGATTTTATAGAGCAATAGAAGTATAGAACTATTGAAAGCTTAAAAGTATTGTTGAGCACTTGAACTAATGAAATGTTGGAGAAAGAAGGTAAGTAAGAATATCAAAGAGAAAGACAGAAAATATGTAGGGGTTTCTGAAATATGAAAGATTGGAAATAAGAAAGATTGATTTGGACAAATTAAGGAATAGAGTAAAAATTTTACGCATTATATAATGATGAGTAAAAAGTGAAAAATTAAAACACTAGAAAAACTAGTCATCCATCCATTTTAAGTAAGTTAAGTTATTACTTTATTTATATATCAAAAAGGTTTTCTTTCTTTTTATATTAAAAAATCTAACTTTATATTTAAAGTACTAAATATTATTTTTAAATACCTATAAATCTATTATTTTAAAAAAAATGAGCCTCTCAAATTTGGTGAACTAGACACAAAGTCTTACCTTCCATAACACTGGAGCCGGCCTGCGACAGATAGAGTATAACCTAAACTCAGAACAAAATTCTAGGTCTGAGAAACTTAGGAGGGGAAGAAATTAAAAAGAGCAATCAAAAATAATGCTTGCTTCATATGTGTATATTCCTTAAAGATTTACAGAGTTGTACTGCGACAAAAAACAAAATAAAGATATTGATTAATGATTAGTAACCTTCTAACTCTACAAATTAATTATACAAGTCTTTTCATTTCCGCACAAGCCCTTAACCCAAAAAAAGTGGCCGGTTTGGGAGATTTCCTAAAAATCTAACATGACAATAGTAACAATAATACTCCTATATATTGCAGTGGCAGATAACTAACAAGTTGCTGATGGACTAGTGAAAGGACTATAGAAGTGAGGCTTCGCCGGCGCCGGCGACTCTTTCGCAGGAAGGACACACGGCAAGGGTGGCCGCTGCCGGCAGCTGCCTGTACAAGGGCTGCGCTAGTTTTAGAGCTTTCAGTTCTTGCAGTTCCTTGTAAAGCTTCCTGTTTTCATCAGTCAGCGACTCACAACATTTCTTTAAAAACTCACAGTCTACCTCTGTTTGCTTCAGCTTCGTTCTGTTAAAAAACACCAACATCTTATTTAGATTCCTAAATTAGTTCTTAAAAAAAGTTTATAGATATATGAGTTTATGGGTATTAAGTAAGATCTCTGACCTGGCTCTTCTGTTCTGGAACCAAACTTCCACTTGACGAGGCCTTACGTTAAGCTTCCTAGCTAAGTGCTGCTTTTGCTTCTGGATTATTCGAAAACCGTAAATTCAGTTTTTGATCATTCAGAAAAACCAGCAGGATTTGATCCTTGGACGATAACTCGACGTTCAACCAAGTTTACCATTCAATTTTCTTAAAGTATAAACGATAATAATTAATATTATATTAATTTCAAAAAATATATACATAAAATATCTAATTTTATAAAAATATTATGGGTTCACATTCCTCGTAATTAAGCCTATAAATCCGCCCTTGATCCACTTTAAAAACAAATCGTTATTTCTAAAAGTTTAAACTTTTAAATGAATTGTACTCGCTTTAACATGCATCGGAGCAAATAGAAGTTGTGAAATCACCCATTATAAAAAATGTTTGGTCCATGAAAGAAAATTATTGGACCAATTACACGCCCCTCACGTGTGGATCTTGTTCTTTTTTTATGGGCCAAATGCGTGAACTTTTTTTGGTAACAGGTAACGGTGTAAGATTAGATTTGATATTCAAGACTTCTGCCCCGTCTAATAACATGTTAGAAATGCATTACTATCTCATCTAAAAAAAAATTAAGCTAGTATTAGAAAGAGCACATTTTTATTCTCTTAACTATGTAACTAACATAATCCATGAAACAAAGAATAGAAGATGGATGTATAGAACTTACAGGATTGAGCGTGCTATGTTGCTTGAAGCTTTCTTCTAAAAGGGCAGATTGTACTTTAGTGAGCCTAAGTTTCTTCCTTAATCCATTTGAAACATGATCATCTAGATCTTCATCACTAACTCTGGAAGAAAGTACTCTTTCTACCTCTGTACTAATATCCCTTTTCCTTTTCACACTAGCGTTAGAGTAGGTCGAGGAACTCAAATGATCAGCAGATTGATCCTTGGGAAGGCTTAAAGTTAGAGAGGGTTCAAAACTAAGAGATCCCTCTTTCCCCAATAGATCAGCTGGTGGTTTTCTTGATCTCTGATTATTGGCTGTTGATGAAAAGCCTAATTTTAAAGCAAGGCCCGTGCCACATATATCATCAAAACCCATCTATTAATTATCTGAACAAGAAAGAACCAACTTTTCTTTATTAATTGGTATCTTGGGTTTGTTGAGATCTATGAAGTGAGAGTCTTGGAAGAGAAGCTGGGGAATAAGAAGGGAAAGAAAATGGACTTTACGACCTTTTTATTGCGTGGTGGGTTAGATGGCGAGGACTATTAATAATCATAATCAAAATCAAAGGGATGAATGAGTAGTTGCTTATAATGAATTGTGAAAAAAAGTCTGTTTCTCGCTCTTCATAGGTTGACATGTACATTTGAACCCCACTACGTACTGTCATCCAGTATAATGTCTCCAATAAACGAGAAAATTATTTCCGAATATAATTATAAACAACTGTTTATTATACAACAACAACAATAATATACCTGTGCTTCAATAACTATTTATTATAAGTAAATTAATTATTTAATAAATATATCAAACAACCTGCTGACATGTTAAAATATTAATAGTATAAATTTCTTTACATGCATTATTAGTCTACACAAAATCAAAAGGTGTTTTCACTAGAAGGATCAATTCCTAGAATGCATGCGTAAATTCACGTGGCAACGGAAGACAAATCAAGAGAATGATAACATAATTTGTCTGCTTCTCGCCGTCCATTAGTATACCAAAATTTCCATGTTCTTACCTCAACCTTCTTCTCTTTCTTGAAAAATATATTCTTAGGCTATATATTTTGCTCTTTCAACGATCTACTTATCGGCAAAAAATACGCATACAAGGAGGTAGTTATCAGAGGCGGATTTAGGATTTAAATTCTATGGGTTCAATATTTATTTAGTATTAAACCCATTATATTTTGAAGTTATGAGTTCAAATCTACTATTTAATATAAATTTAGTGATTTTTGCATATATATTTATGCTCCGCATCGAAAGTATTGGGTTCAATTGAACTCATTAGCTATATGCTGCATCCACCCTGATAGTTAGGAAGACGGAAGTTCCCGAAAAATCACACTTTTACATATACTATTAAAATATTTTTTACTTATACATAATATATATTAAACACCTTAATAAGAATTCTGGTCCGCCACTATAGAGTTTATAAATATGTGCATCAACCATCGCATTAACCAACTTGTGAGACCATAAGGCGGCATTAGCCCTTTTAACGTGCTAATTAAGTAAACATTTCTGGACATTAGTACATACATTTCTTTTGAAAGATTTCAACTTGTACATGTCATAACAGTAGGCGTGCAGTTTGTTGTCTCTAGTGTACTTATCCTGAAGCTCATTTAAATCTAATCTGATTTCCAACAAGAAAAAATAAGAAAATATATTTCGAGAGGAGTGTTTCCCAGAATATGAATTATCTACAAGTATCCAGATCTTTGCTTAGCTAAAAAAAGTTGATGAATTGTGTTTCTTTCTTTTTTTAATCAATCTTTTGTGCGTAAAGGGACCCCTCTACTAATGTGCTGTACATCCAATATTGCATTGTCGGCTGTTGCTGAAAATTGGGTCATCCAGTAAATATAAATGACTATATACATTGTTCGTAATATCAGTGTACTTTAGTCTTATTTTTTAAATTATTAAACTCACTTTTTCAAACTATATATTAAACTCACTTTTTCAAACTATATATAGTAACTAATAGTGAAGTATCTTTTAGATAATTTGATAATATAATAATTTTATACTTTATATATAGATATTAAATTCAATATGATATGAACTAGTTTAATTACAATCTCCGGTTCTTGATTCTGTTAAATTATTCATTAAATTGGCTGAATAATCTTCGCATAAGGTATGGGATGGTCCTTCAAAGAGCAATCATCAATCACAAAGGTGTGATGCACCCTGTGTCACAATCTACAATATCCTTATGTTGATGCTACTTACTTTTAGCACTTTATCCTTTTTGAATACTAGATAAGAAAACGCCATGTCCCTTTGTTTCAGTTAGAATTCTAGTGTTCTTTCACCCACCTTTTCAGTTAAGTCCCGATTTATTTATACTAGTAAGAAAGTTTATTTGGGCATCTTTGCAATTCACACGAAGCAGCCAACAGGTAGGCATGCATCATCTTATGAAACTAACCAATTGAATTAAAAACGACAAAAAAGAAATAGTCGTTAATATATAGCTGCCTTCTGGATGAACTTCAACTTCAGGGTATAACGTCATAACCTGCTACAGAATAATGCGGTTTGTAAAATTTGTGCACAACGCACTTTTGGTGCATGTCAAGTTAATTTTAATTAATAAAAAATTTAAAACCTCATTGTACTTGCATGTTTGCTCATGAAGATGCTGAGAAATTATTAAGGGATATGTTTTTTTGACGTGCACAGTTAAAGATGATCCTTTTGCGTTTAAATTGATTGAGTAAGCACTTCAACTAACAGTTTAAGCTGCTAGAAATGACCCAATTAATTACTTCAATTCGTTAAATTTTCGATACATCCCTATGTGTGTCTAATTCTTTTCTATAAATTAAGCACGTGAAAATTCTTTTCCGAGAATGTGGGGCAGAGAAAATTAAGCACAGGAACTCCTTCTGATAGAGTTACAATGAGGATAGCAATGTGCAATTTAACGGATACCGGCTAACTAAAAACTGCCGCGACAGATGATTTTTGTTGACGTAGCTGATGGCATTCCTTTTCCTTTATTTTCAGATATGACATTTCTCATTCTAAAAATCTTCCTAGTGTCCGCATTTTGATTTGACACTAAGTAATTTAGAATTATTTTTCCTTTTTCCTATGGTAATGAGATGGCCCTCTTCTTTTGGTTTGTTTTTACTTGTAACAAGTTTTACAGTTAACCAAAAATAATCTCTGTGGTTACACTGCTAAACTAATACACCATTTTTTATTTTTTAACTATACATCCCAATACATCATATGTGTTCTACAGAACTCTAACTAATTGAAAACAATTTCCAGAATTTTATTGTATGAGGTATTTAATTTGGTCTTTGTCACCATAATTGACAGACAGTTGGGAAATCTGAGGACGACTTTCTGTATATCATACTCGAAGTGCCAAATGTTAGAAAATCCAATTACGAAATTGAATTATTTAGAGACAAAATAGTTAATGATATGGACACCCAACTTCTGCGTTATGCAATTGAGTGACACGAAAAGGTTTATTCTACACAAAACGTCATGTAAGTTTGATCCTATACAATCATATACATTTTTCTATTTTATACCAATTCTTTTATGTTACGTGGATAACAATAAATGTAGCGTGTTAAAATGATTCATAAAAAGTGAAGTACTCGACGACGATGAAAAGAAGAGCTTTATAAGCCGCAAATTTGAAGTCGTTAAGAATTTAGTTTGTAGCTTAAATTGTCATTAGCGGAAAGATTACTCACTACTAAAAGAATGTGGGTTGTATGGAAGCTTACAAGGTTGCCGTGAAATTTTGGCCGATATTCCCTTTTGTATCGGCATTTTAATAAATGGCCTTTTTATTATTTTTTTTTGAGATTGATGGACCTTTAGACCATAATCTAAAATTCTTTTTGAGCAAACTGAAAATTTTGTGAGAAAACATTAAACAATAGTCTAAAATTTTGTAAGTTATTCAAATGTTAGACTACAGTCTAATGTTTTGTATGCAAACTGAAATTATATGAGTAAACATTTGACCAAGTCTAACATTGGTGCAGAAGGAGTAATATTTCAAGGGCTATATTTGCTAAACTTTTAAACAACATCAACAACAACAACCCAATATAATTTGGTCTGGGGAGGGTAGTGTGTATGCAGACCTTACCCCTGCCCTAGGGTAGAAAGGTTGTTTTCGATAGACCCTCGGCTCTCTCCCTCCAAGAACTCCCCACCTTGCTCTTGGGGTGACTCGAACTCACAACCTCTTAGTTGGAAGTGAAGGGTGCTTACCACTAGAGCAACCCACAAACTTTTAAAATAGGAACAAAATTTAAACAATGACCTAAAATGGACATTTATTAAATCATCGCAAGGGTGCCATATTCTTTTGGCCCAAATATTCAAGAGGCATTTTCAGCAACTATAGCTTGCCTATTACTATTCGTAGCAATTGTATAATTGTTACCAATTTGTATCACTTGTATTCAGATGCGCAACGATACAACCTGTGTCAATTGTATTCATTCGCGTAACGAATACAACCTGTATCGGTTGTATTTGTTGCGCAATAAAACCAAGGCGAAATACAAAATTAAAGAAAAATAAAATATTCTTGTTGAGAATCAAACTCAAGACCGTTGCTTATTAAGCGGACGCTCTAACCAACTGAGATATGAGAGCTTGTTGCTCACCTTTTTCAGTTCAAAATAATTGATCTTTTATTTCATGGATTTGCTATAAAATTCAATTCTAGCTATAAATAGTATTTTTTAAAAATATATCTATGAATGATAAATACAATGTATATATTTGATGTGTCATATAACTTTTTTAATATTCAAATAGTAGTGGGTAGACCAGCCCAAGTTTTTAACGGTCCATAGACCGAAACCTTACAGAACTGCTAATAAAGACATACCTCCTTAAATAATAGAGAAATGTAATTTTTCCTGTAAATACTATTTTCTCGATTTAGCTAGGCTTTCTTATTTACAAAAAGTAATTAAATTTATTTATAAAATATATACAAATTCGGTCAAAAGCTACAATCTGTATACAATTTGTATATAACTTTTTAACATACAAAATCGGTCAAAATTAAAGCTACAATCTATATACAATTTATATATAACTTTTTATCATACAGAATCGGTCAAAAGCTATAATTTATATACAACTTATATATACTTTTTGTTGTACAAAATTCGGTCAAAACATATATAATTTACATACTACTTGCATATAACTTGTTAGTTGTATATATTTTGTATGTCATTTGTACATTATATATATATATATCATTTTATTTTATTATTTATTATTATATAGAAAGCCAAAGTGGTCAACCACAAGTATTTTTCACATTTTAAACCTAAGGTAGAATTGAACAGCCACCTCATTCATTATCTATTTTGTATTTTTGTCGCTCTCAAATTCACTTACATTCTTCATCTAGAATATTCTAAGCTCAAAATCCCCCATGGCCACATCTAGCTTTCTTCTTCCTTGTCTTCTCTTACAGAGGTAATGATTATCTTTATGCTATTTACATTTGTTGTTATAGATCATTGGAGTTCAAGGATGTGTATTTCTTTTCACTCTTCACTTTTATAATTTTAGCTTTCTATATATAAATTTCAGTATTTTTGCATTATTCTGTGTATGCATGTTCCTTTTTGTTTTTTCTGTTGAGAGTATCTGTTTATAAATTAGTTATTTTACCATGGGTCTTTTCTTAATTTGTGGTTATAAAAGTGAAGCTAAGTTCTTTTATTGATAAATCAACGGAGCAGGGCTTCAATTTTGTTTGCTTTATCTTTTAAGCACCTCGTTGCATTCAATAACTCCACATCAACTGTATCGAGCGACATTTATCATTCAAATTTCATTAATAAAAGAATACAAAAAAGATTGTCTCATACCAATTGTGTTTGGCGTACCATTGAAGTCATTGTCTGTTCCAAAGAGACCTTGAAAAAGCGTATCATTGGATTTCCTTACCGAATTGTCCAAGGTCAGAGATCTTACAACTATCTTGATTGTTGTAGATCAGTTTTTTAAATATGCCACATTTGTAGTAGCCCTAAAATATATATTAGCAGAAGATACAACTCAACTCTTCTTCTCTAATGTTGTCAAATAGTGGGGCCTGCCTAAAGGCATCGTTAGTGATCGCGACTCTCGCTTCACTAGCAGCTTTTGGACACAACTTTTTAAGTGTCTCAAGTCCAAATTGAGTCACAGTTCAAGTTTTCATCCGCAATTTGATGGCCAGACGGAGCGGTTCAATGTCATACTGGAGGAATACCTCTGCCATTTTATTACTGTATCGCATAAGAATTGGGTGAAGCTTATGGATGCTGCTCAACTGTGTTTCAATTCACAAAAGAGCTCTAGTACAAACAGAAGCGCTTTTGAAATTGTTATTGGATAACAACGGCTACTCCCACACACTGTGAATGCCCCAAACATGTCGAAATGTCATGATCCGGAATTCCAACCTCGGGGTCGTGATGGCACCTAACATGCACTTGCTAGGCAAGCTCATGTGAGATAGTTAAATAGCCAAATTTTAACAGTTTAAACAAAATGATGATAAATCACAAGAGATAGGTACTCAATCTAATACAATACTAACATAAATCATGTAATAACATTTACTCCCAAATATCTGGAGTCATGGGTACACGAGCAACTAAAAGTTCTACAAACTGAGTCTGAAATAAATACAATTATTGCAAAGGAAATAAACAATAAAAGAGGGAAAAGGAAGGGGTCTTCAAGGTCTGCGAATGCCAACAGATCTACCTCAAGTCTCCGTATGCAATGATCCGAGCTGGCGCTCCTCACGCACAGTTGGGACCAATACCAGAATTTACACAAGAAGTGCAAAAGTATAGTATAAGTACAACCGACCCAATGTACTCCATAAGTGTCGAGCCTAACCTCGATGAGGTAGTGACTACGCTATGACTGAACACTTACGTAAATAAACATGTACAAGTATATATATATATATAACACAATTAAAAAAACAGAGATTAACAATGTACAACTGGGAGAGGACATGCAAAAGGGAAAAATACGACAACAACGGTAGGAATGACATCACGTAATAGCCAAATAAATCATCAACCACTGAAGACAGATAAACCAATGATATAAAAATAGAACGACATTACCCTTCGTGCTTTAACACTCTTCCTTACCATGAAATGATTACATAAGTAAAATAAAATCGCACGACATCACCCTTCGTGCTTTTACTCTCGATCTCACCATGTAACAAAGAATAAATGAGATGAATGGCACGACATCACCCTTCGTGCTTTTACTCTCTCCTCGCCATAATATAATGAATAAATGGCACGTCATCACCCGTTGTGCTTTAACTCTATTCCTCACTATGTATTAATCAATAAATGAGATAAATGCTATGGCACGACATCACCCTTCGTGCTTTAACACTCTTCCTTACCATGTAATAAGAAAAATATAAATTCGGGAAATAAATAATGTGGAGAATGTATCTAATGCCAAATATGATGCCAAGATACCAAAATTCAACTTCCAAAATACTCAACAATTACTAATTAACCAATAATTACGAAAGGAATGATCAAATAAGTAATAATCTAACCTAAGCATGGATATCATAATTAAAAAGGCAATAAATTACAAGGAAATAAGTACCACCCGCATGCTTTCGCCCAATAACAACGCATAAGTACTCGTCACCTCACATATACATTGTACCCATATATTAAACACGTAGCAAATAGGAAAACGAGTCCTAATACCTCAAGCCAAGGTCAACCAAGACACTTACCTCGCTCCGCAATCAAATCAAAGCTTAACCGGGGCCTTTCCTTTAAAACTTTCCTCCAAACCAATCGAATCTAACAAAATATCATTCAAACAATTCGAAATAAACTTTAGAAACTACCCATGAGTGAAAAAATATTATATTTAATGATTTCGAAAAAAGTCAATAAAAGTCAACTGTGGGCCCGCTTGGTAAAAACCTGAGATTCGGACCAAAACCTAATTACTCATTCATCCCCGAGCCCGATTATGTAATTAGTTTCGAAATCCAACCTCAATTTGAGGTCTATATCTCAATTTTTACAAAACCCCCCTCAATTCTACCCAAATCCCTAATTTTCTACCATGAAGGAGCATACATTAAATTTAGAAATCAATAGGTGTTGATGGAAATGGAAGAAAATGAGTTAAAGTACACTAACATACGAAGTGGGGACGAAATCTCTCTTCAAAATCGCCTCTAGGTCGAGCTCTAATGGGAAGATAATGAAAAATGGGTGAAATCGAGATTTTTAGAAGTTTAAATGACTGGGCCGCGTTCGTGATACACCTGGCGCATTCGCGAAGAGCATTGCCCAGTTGGCCATCGCGATTCCGATCAGCCCTCCGCGCTTGCGTAGGTTTAGCCCCCTTTGCCTTCGCATTCGCGAGCCTGGGCTCGTGTTTGCGTAGAATAAAGTTTAATTCCCCAGTCCCCCCTCCTAACACTACGCGTTCGCGAAGGGTAGACCACGCACTGCCCCAAATCCCTAATTTTCTACCATGAAGGAGCATAAAGTAAGGTTAGAAATCAATGGGTGTTGATGAAAATAGAAGAAAATGAGTTAAAGTACACTAACCTACGAAGTGGGGATGAAATCTCTCTTCAAAATCGCCTCTAGGCCAAGCTCTAATGAGAAGATAGTGAAAAATTGGTAAAATCCTGATTTTTAGAAGTTTAAATGACTAGGCGTCAGGTGTTCATCGCGTTCGCGATACACCTGGCGCATTCGCGAAGAGCATTGCCTAGTTGGCCATCGCGATCGCGATCAACCCTCCGCGTTCACGTAGGCTTAGCCCCCATTGCCTTCGTGTTCGTGATCCTGGGCTCGTGTTCGCGTAGAATAAAGTTCAATTCCCCAGTCCCCCCTCCTAACACTACACGTTCGCGAAGGAATGATCGCATTCGCGAAGGGTAGACCTCCCACTGCTCCGTGTTCGTGACCAACTCCTCGCATTCGCGATGAGCACTTTCCTCCCCATCCCAGTTTCCCCTTTGCGATTGCGAGAGTACATTCGTGATTGCGCGAGTACCTTCGCCATCACGAAGCACAAAAGGTCAGACACCAGCAACAACCAAAACGTGCAGATTTCTTAAGTCCAAAATCACCCTTTAGCCTATCCGAAACTCACCCAAGCCCCTCGGGCTCCAAGCCAAATATGCACACAAGTGTAATAACATCATACGAACTCGCTTGCGTGATCAAAATACTAAAATAACACCTAGAACTACGAATCAAACGTCAAAATAAATGATATTTTCAAAGAAACTCAAGAACATGTAATTTTACAACCGGACGTCCGAGTCATGTCAAATCAACTCCGTTTTGTACCAAATTTTGCACACAAGTCATAAAATACTGAAATGAACCCATACCAAGATTTAGAACCGTAATCCGAACCTGGTAGCACCAAAGTCAACCTATGGTCAAACTTAGGAATTCTTTTGGCCTTCAAATTACTAGTTTTCTACAAATTATGTTAAATCAAGTTAGGGACTTCTGAATTTGATTCCGGGCATACGCCCAAGTCCCAAATCACGATACGGACCGATCAAGACCATCAAAATACTGATACGGGTCTGTTTCTACAAAATGTTGACCATAGTCAATTCAATTCATTTTAAGGCTAAATTTCACATTTTTATCAATTTTTCACATAAAGATTTTTCGGAAAGAGACACGGAATGAGCATGCAAATCGAGGAAGGCTAAACGGGTGTATTTGAGTCTCGAAACACAGAAATGAAAGTTGAAACTGAAAATGACCTACGGGTCATCACATTCTCCACCTCTATAGCAAACGTTCGTCCTCGAATGGATATAGAAAGGTACCTGGACTGGTGAAAAGGTGTTGATATCTACTCCGCATGTCCGACTCAGACTCCCACGTGGCTGCCTCGATCGGCTGACCTCTCCACTGCACAGGATATGAAGGATAACTCTTAGACCTCAATTGCCGGACCTGCCGGGCTAGAATAGCCATCGGCTCCTCCTCATAAGTCAAATCCTTGTCCAATTGGACTGAGCTAAAATATAACACATGGGGCGGATCACCGTGATATTTCCAGAGCATGAACATATGTAACGCTGGAAGGACTGTTGATAAACTAGGTAGCAATGCTAGTCTATCGGCCACCTCACTCACTCTCTCAAGAATCTCAAAGGGTCTGATATACCTAGGGCTCAACTTGCCCTTCTTTTTGAACCTCATCACACCCTTCATGGGTGAAACCCAGAGCAATACCCTCTCTCCAACCATGAACGCATCATCACGAACTCTACGGTCGGCATAACTTTTCTGCCTAGACTGAGCTGTGCAGAGTCGATCCTGAATAATCTTGACCCTTTTTCAAGACATCCTGAACCAAATTGGTACCCAACAACCGAGCCTCTCCCGGCTCGAACCATCTAACAGGAAAACGACATCGCCTCCCGTATAATGCCTTATAGAGAGCCATCTGAATGCTCGAGTGGCAGTTGTTGTTATAGGCAAACTCCACAAGCGACAAGAACTAATCCCAAGAACCCCCAAAATCCATAACGCAAGGGCGAAGCATATCCTCCAATATCTGAATAGTGCGCTCAGACTGCCCATCAATCCGGGGGTAAAATGCCATACTCAACTCAACCTACGTGCCTAACTCAAGCTGTACAACCCTCCAGAAGTGCGAGGTGAACTGCGTACCTCGATCAGAAATGATGGACATGGGCACACCGTGAAGACGGAGGATCTCGCGGATGTAGATCTTAGCTAACCGCTCTAAAGAATAGGTAACTGCCACTGGAATGAAATGTTCCGACTTGGTCAACCTGTCCATAATGACCCATATCGCGTCGAACTGCTTCTAAGTCTGTGGGAGCCCAACAACAAAAGTCATAGTAATACGCTCCCACATCCACTCAGGAATCTCTATCCCCTGAAGCAAACCACCAGGCTTCTGATGCTCGTACTTTACTTGCTGACAATTCAGACACCTAGCTACATATGCAACTATATCCTTCTTCATTTTCCTCCACCAATAACGCTGCCACAAGTCCTGATATATCTTGGCGGCACCCGGATGAATAGAATACCGGGAACTATGGGCCTCCTCAAGAATCAACTCACGAAGTTTATCCACATTGGGCACACAAATACGAACCTGTATATGGAAAGCCCCATCATCTCCAACAGTAACTTACTTGGCACAGCCATGCGGCACCGTGTCCTTAAGGACAAACAAATGGGGGTCGCCATACTGACGCTCTCTGATACGCTCATACAAGGAAGACCGAGAGACTGTGCAAGCTAGAACATGACTGAGCTCCGAAAAATCTAACCTCACGAACTAATTGGCCAAAGTCTGAACATCCGATGCAAGCGACCTCTCACCAACTGGAATATACGCAAGGCTACCCATATTCACAGCCTTTCTACTCAAGGCATCGGCCACCACTTTGGCCTTCCCGGGGTGATACAAAATGGTGATATCATAGTCCTTCAACAACTCCAACCACCTCCTCTGCCTAAAGTTGAGATCCTTCTGCTTGAACAAATATTCTAGACTCCGATGATTCGTGAATACCTCACACAACACACCGTAAAGATAGTGCCTCCAAATCTTCAACACATGAATAATGGCTCCGAACTCTAAGCCATAAACATGGTAATTTTTCTCATGAACCTTCAATTTTTGCGATACGTATGCAATCACCTTGCTATCCTATATCAATACTGCACCGAGCCCAATACGATGTATATCACAATACATCGTGTAGGATCCTGAACCTGTGGGTAACACTAACACTGGAGCCATAATCAAAGCAGTCTTGAGCTTCTGAAAGTTCAACTCACACTCATACGATCACCTGAATGGAGCACCCTTCTGGTTTAATCTAGTTAATGAGGCTGCAATGGATGAAAGCCCCCTACCAACTGGCGATAATAACCCGCCAAACCCAGGAAACTTTAATTCTCTATAGCTGAAGTAGGTCTAGGCCAATTCTGAACTGCCTCAATCTTCTTAGGATCCACCTTTATGCCCTCTGCCGACACCACATGCCCCCAAAAGGCGACTAAGTCTAACCAAAACTCACACTTTGAAAACTTGGCATATAACTGACTATCCGTCAGAGTCTGAAGTACGATCCGAAGGTGCTGCTTATGCTCCTCTCGACTGCGAGAGTAGATTAAGATATCATCAATGAATACGATCACAAAAGAATCTAAATAGGGTTTGAATACCTGGTTCATCAAATCCATAAATGTTGCTGGGGCATTTGTTAACCCAAATGACATCACTAGGAACTCATAATGCCCATACCGAGTCCGAAAAACCGTCTTAGGAACATCTGATGCCCTGATCTTCAACTGATGGTAACCGGACCTCAAATCAATCTTCTAAAACACCTTGGCACCTTGAAGTTAATCAAATAAGTCATCAATCCTCGACAACAGATACATGTTCTTGATAATGACTTTGTTCAACTGCCGATAGTCTATACGCATCCTCTTTGAGCCATCTTTCTTCTTCACAAACAACACGGGCACTCCCTAGGGCAAGACACAAGGTCTAATAAATCCCTTATCAAGCAAATCATACAACTGATCTTTTAATTCCTTCAACTAAGTGCTCGTAGCCAAATTAATACAGAAGTTAATATCTTTGTCGGGTGGCATCCCCGACAGATCTGTAGGAAACACATATGGAAACTAACACACAACTTCTACTAAATCCATGGAAGGAACCTCCGCACTCGAATCAAGAACATAGGCCAAATAAGATAGACATCCTTTCTCGACCATACTTCAAGCCTTCACATAAGAAATAACTCTACTGGTAGAATGGTCAGGAGTCCCTCTTCACTCTAATAAAGGATACCCCACCATGGCTAAGGTCACCATCTTGGCGTGACAGTCCAATATAGCATGATACGGGATGGCCAATCCATGCCCAAAATAACATCAAAATCTACCATGTCAAGAAATAGGAGATCTACACTAGTTTCAAGACTCCCAATAATGATCTCACACAAGTGATAGACACGAGCTACAATAATAGAATCTCCCACAGGCATGGACACATACACATGAGCACTCAAAGAATCACGAGGCACAACCAGATATGAAGCAAAATAGGATTACACGTAGGAATAAGTAGAGACTGGATCAAATAGAGCTGAAGCATCTCTATGGAAAACTGGAACAATACTTGTAATAACGACGTTAGATAACTCGGCATCAGGTTTAGTTGGGAAAGCATAAAATTGGGGTTGGACCCCACCACTCTGACTAACATCTCTGGTACGGCCTCTAGCTGGCTAGCCTCTACCTTTAACGACCTGACCTCCACCTCTAATGGCCTGACCTCTACCTCTGGCTGCTTGGCCCCTACCTCTAGCTGGCTGAGCGGGCGATGGAGCAACCGGTGCCAGAATCATGGCAGGAGAACCATGCTGTTGCACACCACCCTGTGATCTGGGGTAAAATCTGGCAAGGTGTCTGGATCCCCACAAGTATAACAAGCCCTCGGCTGCTGTGACTGTTGAACCTGGAACTAGCCCTGTCAACCTGGGTAACCACTATGATAACTCTGGATCGGAGGTGCACTAATAGGAGCTGGTGGTGCACTATAGGCTAGCTGTTCAGGATGAGACACATAAGGACCTCGACTGCCCGAATCACTGTGGGATACCTGAAGCGCTGACTAAAACGTCCTGGAAGGATTACCTCTACCAAAAGTATCCTTTCCTCCAGACGAGGCACCATTGAAACCACTGAAATAACGAGGCCTTTTATCTGACACCGGCCCCTCTCCTGACCACGAAGCATCTCGATCTGTCTGAAAATATCTAGGACCCTCTGAAATGTGATGTCATCGCTAGTATCCTTGGCCATTTGTAGCCTGATAGTGAAAGTGAGCCCATCAATGAATCTCCTCACTCTCTCCCTCTCAGTAGGGAGCACAATAATGGCATGGCAAGCTAGGTGCACAAATTGAGTTTCGTACTGGGTAACAGTCATACTACCCTACTAAAGACGCTTAAACTGCCTGGGGTAATCCTCTCTCAGAGTGACAGGAATAAAATTCTCTGGAAATAGCTGTGAGAACTAATCCCAGGTAAGTTCAGGCGAACCAACTGTTCTAGTCAACATATAATCTCTCCACCATCTCTTGGCTGAACCGGTCATCTGAAACACTGCAAAGTCGACCCCATTGGCCTCAACTATACCCATGTTCTGCAACACCTCATGGCAGTGATCTAAATAATCCTATGGGTTCTGAGAAGTTGCACTACTGCAATGAACAGGGAAGAGCTTAGTAAACTTATCCAACCTTAACAAATCCTCAAAAGACATAGAGGGCCTATCACCGGCCTATGCCGCAATAACCGGCTGAACCGCCCAACTGGCGGGGATGTTAGAGTCTGATACTAGGGAGCCATCTGCTCCGAGGTGTGAGTAGCGGGAGTCGGTGCTCCTCCCCTAGCCCGAGAGACGGCTGGTGCCACGAGGAATGTACCGGCCTGGGCCACACTCTCCATAAGGCCCACCAAACGAACTAGAGCATCTTGAAGCACTGGAGTGGCTATGAATCCCTACGGGACCAGAGATGGTCCGACGGGTACAATCTGAGCTATAACCTTCTCTACGGGTGTTGCTTCTCGATATCTAGGCTGAGCTTTACCTCGGCCTCTTCCCCTGGTAGTAGCTACCATAGGGGGTTCCGGCTCCTGTCCGGCCGTAGATATTGTGCGTGTTCTCGCCATATGCAAGAGAACAAGAATAGAATGGTTCAATCATCAATGATAGAATAAAATCGCAAGATAGAGAAAGAAAGAAATGAAGTCTTTCCTAACTCCATAGCCTCTGGAAGATAAGTACAGACGTCTCTGTACCGATCCTCCAGACTCTACTAAGCTTGTTCATGACTCGTGAGACCTAGGCAACCTAGTGCTCTGATAGCAACTTGTCATGACTCGGAATCCTAACCTCGGGGTCGTGATGAAGCCTAATATTCACTTGCTAGGCAAGCCGACATGAGATAGATAAATAGCCAAACTTTAACACTTTAAATAAAATGATGATAAATAACGTGATATAGGAACACAATCTAATACAGTACCAACATAAGTCCTGTAATAATATCTACTTCTAAAGATACGGAGTCACGAGTACACGAGAAAATAGAAGTTCTACAAACAGAGTCTGAAATAAAAACAATAGTTTTGAAGGAAATGAACAGTAAAAGAGGGAAGAGGAAGGGGACTTCAAGGTCTGCGGACGCCAGCAGATCTACCTCAATTCTTTGTATGCAATGATCCGAGCTACGCATCTCACGCACCACTAGGACTAATACCATAATCTGCACAATAAGTACAGAAGTGCAGTATGAGTGCAACCGACCTAATGTACTCGATAAATGTTGAGCCTAACCTCGACGAGGTAGTGACGAGGCTATGACAGGACACCTACGTAAATAAACTTGTACAAGTGTGTGTGTGTGTATATATATATATATATATATATATATATATATATATATATATATATA
>AWOL01S0003501.1:0-12975 GCA_000715115.1 Nicotiana otophora
TGCGGCAGTAGAGAGACCACTAGCCATGTATGTTCAAGCTTTGCTAATCAGTTTGCGAGACTTGATTTTTCGAAGCCTAGTAGGGTTCTTGTTGTAAGGCCCCGTAAATATTTTCGTAAACAATCTGAGGTTTCATGGTGCCGAGGTAGGCGTATGTGCTAATGTATAGTTGGAAGAATATATTTGGTAGAATTGGGCATTTCTAAAGTCTATTATGTGGGCGCAGAATCTCTTTACAGGCCACAGAATGGCCATAGAGTGAGGCAGTCATTTGGGCCATTTTGGATGTCATTTCGAGGCCCATTAAGTGACCGCAAAATGATTTCACGGACCGCAAACTGATCGCAGATCCACCTTGGAAATTTTGTGGAGGGAGGTTCTGCGGCGCATTATGCGATCACAGAACAGGTCTGCGGTGCATAACGGCCGCAGAGTGGGGAAGACCAGCCCACTTTCGGAGGGCTATTTCACGGACAGCAGAAGCATTATGAGGTCGCATATGCGACTGTAGATCCCATTTTGGAGCTTCATTTCTGGGTTTTTACAACCCGACCCCATTTCGTTATTTAGACCCTATGGACCATTTTTGAAGGGAGAACTTGATATTTGGAGAGAGAGAGAAAAGGCTTTAGAGAGGGAGATGGTTCCTCAATCAATTATTGTCCAATTCTTACTCAGAATCCTGGAGGAATTAACAAGAGAAGCACGCTAGGTCTTCATCCTAAAGGTAAGATTATACACATTATCTCTTAATTTCGAAATTTAACTATAAATGGGCAAGTAGTAAGATAATTCATGGGTATGAGAGTGGCTTATTTTGCATGCATGATTGATCATGGGATGTAGGGAGATTGTTGAGCTAATATAGTAAAGAATGGGTTGTAGGATGAAGGAATCCTCGATAAAAGGACATTGAAACCTTAATGTACACCTAGTGCTTGATAAAATGCTCAAATGAGCTAGAACCATGATCATTTTCTTAATTTTGGTTCAATTTGCAAATTTTCTAAAATAGATTGAAGTTGCTAAGTTTTCTGGGACATTTAGAGTTAAGGAATCTCAAGTAAGGTATGTTGGCTAAACTCTTCTATTACAATCTAACCCCACAATATCCATGTAAGTCCTGAGTTGCTTATTATGAATCGATTACCCGGATAAGCTAGTGTCAAAAGACATCCGTGATCAATATGTAATTCACATGCTATTGTTATGTTGTACTACTATTTGAGAATGTGTTCAACGTAGGGCTTGCATATCTAAATGCCTTCACCTCAAGTGTTATTTCAAAGGAAAGTTAATGAAAGCTTGTGTAAGAAATCGTAATGTGCCTAAAACTCCTATTTGCTCAAATGTGTGCTTAAATGTCGTGAATAGAAATGCCTTGCTGTTGGAAAGTCCATGATGATGGTTGAAAGTAAAAAGGTATGCATGAAATACGAAACATGAAATACGAATCACGTATTGGGAAATGTGAAATATGAAATGTTAAATATGATACACGATAAATGTGCCAAGAGAAATAATACAATTGTGACCATTAGTGCCAATGAAATTAAGAGATGTGCAAAAATATGAAACGGGGTAATTGATAGAAAAGGGTAATGTCTCACCTGAGATGGCCTACCTGATCGGGTCGTAATCGGAATCCATACCACACACATGGCGGTGACTGTGTTAGAATTGTAATTGCAATTGTGATTTAGTTTATGTATTGCATAAGACGGCCTAGCCGATCAGGTCGTGATCGGACGCCGTGCTGCACACATGGTGGTGATTATGTTAGAATGGTAATTGAAATTGTGATTTAGTTGATGTCTCGCATGAGACGTCCTAGCTGATCGGGTCATGATCGGATGCCATGCCGCACATATGGTGGTAACTCTGTTAGAAATCGTAATCGAAATTCTGAATAGTGGTATACCAGTACCAAAGATTTCCCAACTTAAAATTTGGAAATTTATTTTAAACTTATCTTATCTCTAATTTGATATTTGGTAATTGTTTGAGGCTTTAGCTGATATTATGACTGTCCTTACTTGCATTACTGCTTGTTTCTTTGATAGAGTATTTAGTTATATATACTAGTACTTTTCAACAGTACTAACGTTCCTTTTGCCGGGGGCACTGCATCTTTAACGGATGTTGATGGTTCCACAGCAGGTGACACTGATCAGCGATAGCACTACACTCTTTTCCCAGCTGATTTGGTGAGCCCCACTTCACTCGGGGTCATGTATCTTTTGTTTATTTTATCACCATGTTTTCAGGGATAGACGGAGCCTTGTTGCGGGCACTATCATTGTAGTCTTTTGTATCTAATAGGGGCTCCGTAGACATAGCGTGGATGGTATGTTGGTATGGGGAAGGTAAAATTGGTAATATTGTAATTGTATCACACGTTCCACATCAAACTGTGAAAGTGTATGTATTTTGAAACTTATAAATGATGTAACTACTAATAACGAGTTTTAGTTGTTATTTACTTGATCCTTCTCACCGCTTAATTAATGAATTGTATTTTACTATTATTCTTGAATAAGTTTGGGTAGAAGGTAATGTACAAGCTTGCTCGGTCGGGTTATCTCGGTTGAGCGCCGGTCGCGCACCCAAAGTTTGGGGCGTGACACTTGCTTGTGTGGTTTCTCGGTATTATCTGTATGAGCACATTAGAGCGTGTCAATATGAAGACCCCTATTTTCTTTCCCTTAAGGATACAATGTAGAACGGCGATGCCAAGGAGGTTTCTATTAGAGATGATGAGGTGTTACGGATGTAGGGCCGAATATGTGTGCCCGATGTGGATGGGTTTCATGAGTCTATCCTTGAGGAGGCTCACACTTCGCGGTATTCCACTCATCCAGGTGTCACCAAGATGTATCAGGATTTGAGTCAGCACTATTAGTGGAGAAGAATGAAGAAAGTTATAGTAGAGTGTGTGGCTCGGTGTTTGAGCTATCAGCAGGTTAAGAGCGAGCATCAGAGGTCGGGCGATTTGCTTCAGAGACTTGAGATTTCAGAGAGGAAGTGTTATCGTATTACCATGGATTTTGTTTTTGGGCTCCCATAGACTTTGAAGAAATTTGACGCAGTGTGGGTTATTATGGATAGAGTAACCAAGTCTGCACACTTCATTCCGGCTGTGCCTACCTATTCTTCAGAACCTCTAGCTCAGATCTATATCTGTGAGATTGTTCATCTCCATGGCGTGCCGGTGTACATTATCGTCGATCGAGGAATGCTCTTAACATTGTAGTTTTGGATAGCTATGCAGCGTGAGTTAGGCACACAAGTTGAGTTGAGTAGAACATTTCAAACCCCAGATAGACGGGCAGTCCGAGCGCACCATTCTGATCTTGGAGGATATGTTGTGTGCCTGTGTTATGGATTTCGGGGGTGCATGGGATCAGTTTCTACTGCTTGCAGAGTTCGCCTACAAAAACAGCTACCTATCGAGTATTTAGATGGCTCTTTAGAAGACCTTATTGTCACAACCCAAACTGGAGGGCCGCGAAGGGCACCCTATGCCTTACTTAACAGAGTACCAATGTAACGTATCTTTCTTATCACACCATCATGGGTAAATAGGACAGAAGGTCCGTCATGAAATAAGCAGAATAAAATGTAAAGGAATACTTGACATAGGACGATCCAGCATGATATAGAAACTTATACATGTGACATAAGGGCCTATAAGACCGTCATGAACATTTGTACACTCAAAACATAGGCCGACAAGGCCTTACAAGTACCCATATACATGACATCTGTCTACAAGCCTCTAAGAGTACATAAAAATCATAATGGTTGGGACAGGGCCCCGCCATACCAATCAATACATGCCTAGAGTATACTGACCAAATAGGCAACTCCGGAGCAAGTGGAGTGCAGCAACACCTTCCACTAAGTAGATAGCCAACTAGGAGGACTATCAACCTGTCTATCTGGACTTACGAGCATGAAACACAGTGTCCCCAAGCAAAAGGGACTTCAGTACTAATAAAGTACGGAGTATGTAAGGCATGAAAAGAAGTAAATAAAAGACGTGAAAGAAATATGGAGTAAAGGACTCGGTTTGTAAGTCTGAATACCTCAGTAATTATGAAATCTTCACAGTGTCATGTATATGGATATAAATTTCATATCATGCATATGTATATGCATACATAACATCATCAAGCCTCTGAGGGCATCCCATCGTATCATCTCAGCCTCAATGGGCGAAATCATAAATGTATGGCAGTTGATCAAGTGGCTGGTGCATATATAACACTGTAACATTTCCCCATACCATATATACATATAATATACGCGTATATAATGCCATCTGGCCATGGGTCAATGTACATGTATATATGAATGCAATGCATAATGAAGTAAGTCAATACGATCTCTCGGAATGTCATAAGCTAAATATGCCTTCGTTTAATATCGTGAAATAAAATTTATCAACTTATGTATTTTCTGAGACCCATGAATAGACGATATAATAACAGGACACAAGGGGAATCAAGAACATAGGAACCCCTATTACTTATAAGAATAGAGTCATTTGTGAAAGTTACATATTTGCTCGTTTCCTTTGTATCATGTGGTTCATGATATAAAGAAAAGAAGAGATAGCCTTAACATGCCTTATCACAGTCTATCCAGTGACCACGTTTAAAACGTCTCATCACACTTTAATCTACATCAATGATAATAATGCTATCGTTAAGCTACGAAAGATGAAACTATCGTACAACGAACGACAAGCTTATTTATTATTAAAACGGGCAGCATCTCCCTTGTTTTCCTTTCTTTCCCAAAGTTCATAAAACCAACAAGATCACATACGACCTTCAACTATATACTTTCAGAACCACAACATACCGAGCATCCCAACAACATAATTTACCCTACACAACAACAAGTGCACAAATGTCACCAACAGAACTACTACTTAACACGACGAGCGGTAAGCATGGATTGGAACCAAACCCCAACTCTTTTTACCATCTCCCTTATACTTAAAAAACCTTAAAACAGTCCAAAATATAAAAACATATATTGGCTTGACATTGCAACCTTATATCCATCATAAAAGTAACATCAAACAACCCAACAAGATATTACAACAATATGGACAACCTCTAGGTACTGTGTGGTTGCTTATTCTCCTAGTTAAAACATCATCAACATACTAAAAATACTTACCAGCATAACAACAATATGAACATTATAACCAAGCCATTCCCCGACATTTCCAGCCATATAAAGTCATATACACAACTCCATAATAGTCCAATAAGAGACAACAACTTCTTATACAACTTCAAGTTCTATCTTGTAATTCTTTATCCAAATAGCTTAACCAACGCATATATAAGCTTAAAAACATGAAATAGAGTGTTCTACATACCTTAAATAATCAGAACAAACTCGAACCAAAGCTTTCCTTAGCTAACAAGCACCCTTAATGGCATCACAACACCATAGAGACCATTGTCTTCACTTAGGCTAACGTTTGAGGATAGGTCTAGGTAAAACCACCTTGGATTAGACTTGGAACCTTGGAGAGCTGTTAGAGAGGTGTTTAGAGAATTTGGGAAATTTCCTTGGTCTAAAATAGCCAAAAATGAGGTATCCAACCCCGTTAAAATGTTCAAGGTCCGTCCACCACCTAAGTGGGTCCCATTGGGAGATGCTAGTGCAGTCTCACGTAAATGCGAATATCTCTATACTCTGATGTCGTATCGACAAACTCTTTAATGTGTTAGAAACTAGACTCATAAATATTCAATTGTTTAGGTGCAGAATCCCGTAATGATATTGGGATAAGAGCTCCGCTATTTTGACCTAAGTTTCCGTACATTTATGAATTTAATGTTTGATGAACTTTGCTAACTTTTGTTCCACAACTCGCTTAGCTTCAAAACATAATAGAAGACTATCATATGACTAAAATAAACCATAACATAACCTCTTTATCATGTTAATAACCCTAGTCTCATCCCAAAAGTACATGTTATAACATTCCCAACTTTGTTTAGCTTCTAAGCCATCCAACCCTCTTTGTACTTGTTATTCATGGTCTTAAGTATTTGTAACCTCCAAGGTAACATGATTAACTTACTTTGTGTTTTTTCAAATATAATCTCATTTATAAGCTTACATCAATTGTCTTACGATGTACTCTCACGTATGAAAACATGGGGGGTAACATCATTCCCCCCTTTGGAACATTCATCTGTTCTGCGATAACTCTTACGAATACTTTAATAGTGTCCTTTCCGTCTATGCAATTGTTCTGCGAATAAACCCGAAGGCCAGGGCATTCCCTCCTTTAGGCCTCTTTCTCGCGCCATGACTTGTGGTCGGAATTCATCCAATCTAGTAACTATTGTTACCTTCTATCATGCATCCTGTATGACTTTGTCCTTGTATGTGCGACTATGTGACCCTTCTCTTCTTTTTCCTCTAGCCTTTAGCCAATCTCTAGGCTGCACTTTGTGAACATGTATAGAACTATGACAAGATATCCTTCTAGGCATCTATAGGTGTACTGAAGTCCTTTGCTTGGTCCTTTGTCGAACTTACGACTATTTCTATATCTTGTTTCATAGCCTCAGTTATCTATTCTTGTGGCTTCACTAAATCTAGGTTGGTTATACTATACCATAACACTTGCTTCAGTTTATTATTACCGAGATCTACCGCCCAACTCCAGGTTACTCTCTCGTAGCTTATCCGATATATATTAATCTAAGTCCTCTAATGCTTCCTCGTCACTGTTCATCTTAAGACTGATGGCCTAATTTCATCTCATACTTTGTAACATTTATCCATCGATTGTTGATTCAGCTTAATGTTGATCCATAGTTAACCACTGATAACTTGAAACCTCTTACGTAATACATTGTCACTAGGGTACAAATCGCATCGGGGAACATTTGAAGTGATTTGCAGATCCACCTAGGGACGATACTATACATCAATAACCTTAGTTCATAGTATGCCAATGTGTTTCATCTTACAAGGGGGTATTCTAATCTTTGCAATTCATGATATCCATTTTTTAAAATCATTACTCAATCAAAGGCATAAATGTCCTCCTCGTATCTATCACAATTACACCCTTATTCTACTACCAGGGCAACATTTCATCTTTTCTAATTGCTCCTAGTCTTAGACTCCTCTGAGTTCATTCATGCTATACTGAGCTTTTTATAGCTTAAGGAAACCATCAACTCTCTCGTTTTGATGGTCTTAATCCCAAGGCCTTATCTATTCTTGTCACCTTCTCACTCATCTTTTCTAATCCTTACTCCTATCTAGCTAAAACCTTGTTGCTCTACCGTACTTTAGCTTGCGACCTACACATATCTATACAAACTACTCGCAACTTTCCTTTAACTTGATTGTACCATATACTTCCTTTCATGCCTTCTCAGTTGTCTTTAAATGTAAGAAATTACTTTTCCTGGTCGTCTTGCATGGATACTTAGCTTATCTTAGTGCCCATGAATACTGGAATTCCTTGTAACTCATACGATTTCAAATATCACTTTTGACTTCTGTTCATTAGTCACGATAGGTGCAACTTTCTTATGGAGTGCATCCAATGTTGTAGTGAGATTGTTGTTGCAAGACCATTTCTTCTTCAAGTTACTATGCTTAGGTTGATGTTTCTTCCTTATTTCCTCAGCTAGTCTTTCCTTGTAGTACTTAGGGGAGACCCTCTGAGTCTTGTAAAGATGCGACTTTATTACATCATATATAGAAGGGGAGGTTCCTTGGTGTATGTTGTTTGCTGATGATATAGTTTTGATTGATGAGACAATAGGCGGCATTAACGAGAGGTTGGAGGTATGGAAACAAACCCTCGAGTCTAAAGGTTTGAAGTTTAGTAGGTCTAAGAATGAATATCTGGAGTCCAAGTTTAGCGACGTGACGTAAGAAGCAAACTTGGACATGAGGCTTGACTCACGAGTCATCTCCAAGGGAGGTAGTTTCAAATACATTGGGTCAATTATCCAGGGGGTAGAGTGATAGATGAGGATGTCACACATCATATAGGGTGGGGTGGATGAAATGAAGGTTATCATTTGCAGTACTGTGTAACAAGAATGTGCCACTGAGAGGTGGCTAGACAGGCCATATATTATGGGGTAGAGTGTTAGTCAGTCAATAATTCCCATACCAAGAAAATGAAAGTAGGAGAGATGGGGATGTTCAGATGAATATGTGGGCATGTTAGGTTGGATAATATTAGGAATGAAGATATTCAGGAGATGTTGGCCATGGCTCCCGTAGTTGACAAGATGCGGGAAGTGAGGGTTAGATGGTTCGGGTATGTGTAGATGAGAAGCCAAGATGATCCGGTTAGGAGGTTTCAGTGGTTGGCTTTGGTGGTTATTAGAAGATGTTGAGGGAGGCGTAAGAAGTATTGAGGTGAATTGATCTGGTAGGACGCGGTTCAACTTTAGAGTTTCGAGGACATGGCTCTTTATAGGAAGGTGTGGAGGTCGAGCATTAGGGTTGAAGGTTACGAAGGAGTCGAGCATGTTTCTCCTTCGTTCTGAAGGGGGGGATTAGTCTCTTAGGGTATTGTCTTGGACTATTAGTGGTGTATGTTATCTCTGCACTATTTTTCCATTTTTTACTATATTGTGGCGTTATTACTGGTCGTTGTTATTACTTTTCTATCTATTTTCTTTTTTCTATGATGCTTATAGTATTTTTCTGATTTTTGTTGTTGTCACAGACTCTGTTGTCTATTTTTTTGTTCTTGAGTTGAGGGTCTCTTAGAAATAGCCTCTCAACCCATTTGAGGTAGGGGTAAGGTCTAAGTACATTCTAACCTCCCAGACCCCATCTGTGGGATTTTACTGGGTTGTCATTGTTGATAAAATTTCCAAAAACTTCTCTTCAAATTTCATGGATTAGATGTTAAATCTCCTAAACGATCATGTTATGTGATAAAAAAGATCAAAATTACTTACCCAATAGGGCTCAAAAATGTAATGAATGAATCTAAGTCCCAAAATACATAACATGTAATCAGCTGCAGATATCTCATTTGCGACAAGAGGTTCGCAAATGTGACACAGGTATCGCAAATGCAAAGAGCCTATCGTGAATGCGACAACTGGTCCGCAAATGCGAACCTAGCAGGCTCGCAAGTGCAAGAAAGCAATCGCAAAAGCGGCCTGCTCCAGTCCCAGCTCCCCATTACAAATGTCATCAGGGGTTCGCATATACGAACTCAGAACCCATCGCAAATGCGATATTAGTTCCGTAATTGCAAAAGTTGGTCCCTAACACAACATCGCAAAAGCGAGAAGGATCTCATAAATGTGGTGATCACAAATGCAACCATTTCCTCACAAATGCGAAGAACAAAACACCTGAGCACCAGGGTGATCACAAATGCAACCAGTACGCATCCAAAACTCACCCGAGCCCTCAGGGTTCCACTCCAACCATTTGCACAAATACATTATCATCATTTGAACTCCCTTGCACGATCAAAATACCAAAATAACGTCCAAAACCATGAATCAGACAACAGAACACACGAATATTACAATGAAACTTAACAATTGCAAAAAGACAACATATGTCTAATTCCTACTAAACAAACTTAGAATGACACTAAATTTTGCAGGCATGTTCCAAATGAAAAACGGAGTCGTACAAAGTCACAAAACCAAAATCCGATCCCGATAGACATAAAGTCAAACCATGGAAACTTAGGAAAATTCTAAACCTTCAAATTGTCCACTTTCGCCAAAAGTACCAAATCAGCCAAGAAACCTCTGAATCCAATTGCAGGCATATGACTAAGTCCAAAATTACCACATGGCCCTATTGGAATAATAAGAACTCTGTCCCGAGGTCAAATACACAAAAATGAAGCTTGGTTAACTTTTCTAACTTAAAGCTTCCTTGTTGAGAATCATTCTTCTAAATCAATAACGAACTACTGAGGAACCAAAACAAACGATACACACAAGTCATAATACACCATACATTTCTACGCATGACCTCAAACCACCTAACTGAATACAAATTCTCATAACAACTTGTCGGGTCAATACATTCTCCCCTACTTAAACATGTTGATCCTCGAATGTGCGAAGAATTATCCCAAAGCCATCAAGTCACTGTATAAACTCACCATGACCATACACATGGGTGATCGCACTTCATCCTAATCTATATAAGTCTGACAACATAATCTAACTGATGAACATTACTTTAACATTAGCTCACAACCCTTAGAACCCAATCTCCAACTTCCCAAGTTAATTACGAGACACGATTCTCGCATCTATATGCTGTTTAAGTCGGTATTAAGTTGCATCAAGCCTTAACCATATCCCAAGTGTATTCAAATGATATTCCACATTACTTAGATACACACAACCATAGCTTCTCACCACAAAAGTCATTCAAATATCAAATATTGTACTGGTATCTAACATCCTATCAATAAAAACCTTGTTCCAAATCTTCGAACACAACCAATGATGAAAGAAACACACAGAAATGCATAACCCCCATCACATCAACCAGTCATGGAGCTTTCTTGCCCGGCGAGAACCAAAGCCAAAATCTAGGCTGACTAAAGACACTATAGTTCCAAACATACCTTAATCAAATCTGATGGCACTTCATTCAGGCCCGATAACTTCACCTCATCCAATACAAACTGCTCTACCAATATGCCACACAAATCCTACCTAGAGTCGCACACCATGCAATAAGTGCACCAAACAAGCGACAAATTCGATGTACCCAATAATTGAAGAGAATCAAATGAAAGAACCGCCCCGCAAGCTCAACAGATACCACCATGAAGCGCAATGCAATGAAGCCATCACACAAGGGAGAAAAACAACACAAGAATTAAGCCCAAAGGATCATATCCCAAACATAACTCTGATATGATGCGTGACCCAATCGAAACACCTATACACATAGGAAACGTCGATTCGTGATGCTCACTATCAATAACCATATACATATCAACAACAAACGCGCGAAGTACATGACCATAACCATGGAAAACTGGATAGCACAATATACCACAAATACAAAGACCACAACCAAGGCACAATCAACCATTCAACACCCCGAGAATTATCTTGCTCGAATTTTTCCACAACGCCCCCAACAAAATCGCATCAGGTAAAAGTAATCAACAGATCACAACCCATCATAGCATATGAGAGTAACGCATGGAACATATCAGAACACACATAACCTCCACTCCAAATGATAACACATCCATCCACAATAACTGTGTTGGGTAGACAAGTCTGACTTGATGTAGAATACACACTCTCATTAGGCCCACCAATGGCCTCCAAATAAATTTCGATCCTCCCAAAATAGGTAGATAACAATAAAAATTTTCACAATAATGGATCTATAACACATGAATCTCCCGATCCCCACTACATTATTTAAATTACTGACATATTCATCATACACAATCGTTCTATGAGAAATACTTCCATAATTCTTTATTTCCAAATAAATAAATTTGACCATCAGTATTCAATCAATCGGGTCATTAGCATAATACATGCCAGGCATCTACAAGTCAAAGCACAATGTGCCTTTTGGAGTGTGCACCCTTCTTAGGTTGTACCAGATAATGCTAGTATTCTTCTAAACATCTGAAACTATCCATGCTATCTATAACTCGTGACCCCAAACAAAAGAAAAATTATAACACGCAACATGTTCATTATGTCGTTGGCGTACATCGAGCCCAAGCCATCCTCGACACTATCAAGAACTATTCGAAACTCGTCCACACATAACTAAACAATCAGAACCTAATTTTCCCAACTTAACCAAGTCACGCAAGCCGTCAAACCCAAGTGTATTGGCACAAAACACCGGTAAAGCATCACCACACCAAAGGAACCAATTGCCTTTATTACTATGCTGACCCTACACTACCAAGCTGACCAATTTCTTTGATTCCTCCTCAACTTTCCTTCAAATTAACAATTCTCCTTGCCGATACACTATGAGCCTAAACAAAAGATCACTGCAAGAGATCCTAGCATAAACCACGTCGTCCAAAAGCCCATAAACCATTATATTTGTAAGGCCCCATAAACGTTTACCTAAAACCCGGGGTTTCGTGGTGCCGAGGTAGGTGTATGTGTTAATGATAGTCGCGGTATGAAATTTTGGATTGAACAGTGTGCTAGGGAGCTGAAGGAAAATGATTTGCAGAAAAAGGCATTTCTACGGCCCACTATGCGGCTGCAGAATCACTTTGCAGGCTGCAAAATGGCGGCAGAGTGAATCAGTCAAGTGGGGCAACTTTTGGATGTCATTTCGTGGCCAATTATGTGACCGCAAAACGGCCGCATACCCAGGCAGTGGTGCCCAGTTCAGAAGGGCCATTTCACGAACCACAAAGCATTATGCGGTCGCATATGCAACTGCAGACCTTTGTCGGGGCTCCCATTTTTCTAATTTTTGAACCCGGTCCCATTCTAATAAAACTCCCTTGGGTATCATTTTAAAGGGGAAAAACATATATTTCTAGAGAGAGGGAGTGTCATAGAGTGAGAAAAGGAGTTCCTAAGCTTCATCCACCAATTCGTACTCAAATCTTGGAAGATTAATAAGGAAAGCACACTAGGTCTTCATCCTAGAGGTAAGATTTTACACCCTAACCCTTAATTTTTAAATTTAACTAGAAATGGGCAGTTAGTAAGATAATACATGGGTATGGGAGTTGTTTATTTTGTGTGCATGTGTTATCAAGGGATGAGGGAGATTGTTGACCTAAAAATGGCAAGGCATGGATTGTGGGAAGATGAAATCCTCCATAAAAGGACAATGAAACCTTAATATGCACCTAGCGTTTGATAAAATGCTCGAATGAGCTAGAACCATGATCATTTTCCTAATTTTGATTCAATTTGTTACATTTCTAAAATAAATCGAAGTTGCTTAGAATTC
>AWOL01S0003501.1:14135-29876 GCA_000715115.1 Nicotiana otophora
GGGATTATACTGGGTTGTTGTTGTTGTTGTTGTTGTAGTGGCCATAATATTAAGAACATTCTTGGCACATTGGCCATATTCAGTATTTCATGCTCACATTATCAATTTCAAATATCATCCTAATCATCAACAACAAATACAGTTCAAATCAAAGTNTTGTGTATGCGGTCACTATGCGGCCGCATAATGCACCGCATAATAGCTATGCGGTCGCATAGTCGACCGCATAGTTGCTTCCAACTGACCCAATCAACTGCCTCACTCTTCGTCCATTATGCGGTCCGCAGAGTGGTTCTGCGGTCGCATAATGGACCGCAAAAATGCACGTTTCTGCCGAAACTTTTCCTTTACTTTCCGGTGCGTTGTTCAACCCAAAAAGTTCGACCACCATGAAACATTATTTTCTTTGCAAACTTTACCGGGCTTTACACTTAAGTACTTTGAAATTTTCCGAGGTGTTACATTAGGCTTGATGGAACAGATGGAATTCTGAAGGGCATCTTATAAACCCCTACAAGGGCAACGTGAATTTCAAATATTAAGGGAGCACGATGCAACCTTTCTCAAGAATATCATACGGGTTTTTCCCTACTTCAATCCGCCGTTATATGTTTTGTCGCAATCAACGTATGTTGGAGGTATTTTCAAGAGAATCGGTTCAGGTATGTTAAGGCTATCCCTTCTTTCTTTTGGTATGATATATACGACACAAACGAAATAAACAAATGCACAATTTCCATAAAAGACTCTATTCATAGAGATACTAGAGATGCCTATGTTCTTGATTCCCCATGTGTCCATTTATTCTATCATTTGTTCATGGGTCTCAAAAAACAGGTAAGTTGATAAAGTTTACTTCATGATATTAATTAGAGGCATAGTGGTCTTATGACACTCCGAACGATTTTATTGACGTATTTTCTCATTCATTGCATTCATTTATACTTGTACATTTATCCATAAAAAGATGTCGTTATATACGTGTATATATGTATATGGGATATGGGAAAAAATAACGGCGTTATATATGCACCACCACCTGATCAGCTGGTATACGTTGATGATGTTGCCCACAGTGGCCGAAATGATATGATAGGATGCCCTCAAAGGCTTGATGATGTTATGAACGCATATACCCATGCATGGTATTACATTTATAGGCATATGCATGACATTATAATATTAAATGATTCACAAAGCTATTCAGATATACATGTTGAGTCTTTTACTCCATGTTTCTCTCATGTCTATTATTTACTAATTTCATTCCTTCAATACTCGGTACATTATTTGTACTGATGCTCCTTTGCCTAGGGATGCTGTGTTTCATGCCTGCAGGTCCCGATATACATGTCAAGTGTCCTCCAAGTAGGCTATCAAATTAGCGGAAGGTGTTGGTGCACTCCATCTGCTCCGGAGTTGCTATTTGGTCAATATGATTAGGACATGTATTGATTGGTATGGCGGGGATCTGTCCCGACCTTTATGATATTTATGTACTCTTAGAGGCTTGTAGACAAATGTCATGTATACGGATACTTGTATGTCCTTGTCATCCTATGTTTTAACTATATAATGGATCACAATGGTCTTATAGGCCCGTATATCTTACCTATAAGTTGGTATTTCATGTTTTATTGTACTTATCTCACGGAAGCCTCTCTGGCTCAGTTATCTATGATAGTATGATACAAAAGATACATTATGTTGGTATTCGGTTGAGTAAGGTACCGAGTGCCCATCACAACCCATTGGTTTGGGTCGTGACAATAACACTTTCTCGGCGGCAATTTATTTATTTCTTATATTTTGGACCTACCTATCAAGAATGGAAAATAGAGTTCCTTCATAGGTCAGTTCTTCATTTACCTCAATAGTCTCAACTGGCACAATAGCCAACGGATCTCCAAGTACCTTCTTAAACATAGACACATGGAATACCGGGTGCACTAATGACATCTCAGGTGGTAGCTCAATCTTGTACGCCACCTGACGAATCCTCTGAATCTGTAAGGCCCGACATAACTCAGACTCAATTTCCCTTTCTTTCCAAACCGCATTATACCCTTCATGTGGGAAACCTTCAACAACACCCAATCAGCTTCTTTGAACTCCAAATGTCTACGACGAACATCCGAATAGGACTTTCGAGGACTTTGAGCAGTTTGCAACCGATCCTTAATCTTCTCCATAACTTGATGCATGAGGTCTGGTCCTATTAATTCCGCTTCCCCAATATCGAACCACCCAATGAGGGATCTACATCTCCTACCATATACGGCCTTGAATGTTGCCATCTGAATACTAGCATGATAACTGTTGTTGTAGGCAAATTCTATGAGAGGAAAATTATTGTCCTAGCTACCCTTTAAGTTAAGGGCCGAAGTGCGCAACATACCCAAACCTTGCTGATATTCCTTCCAAATATTAGTTGTGAACTGTGCCCCTTAATCTAAAATGATAGAAACTGGAGTGCCATGCAACCTGACTATTTCTTTGATATACAACTAAGCTTAATGTTCCGCTGTGTCAGTAGATGTAACTATCAAAAAGTATGCTGATTTCGTGAGTCGATCCACAATCACCCAAATTGAGTCGAACTTGCACGGCGTGTGCGGAAGTCCCACCACAAAGTACAAATTAATCATTTCCCAGTTCTACATTGGAATTTTTATGTTCTGTGCTAACCCACTAGGCCGTTGTTGTTCGACCTTTACTTGCTGACAACTCAAACATCTTTCCACAAAGTCTGCGACATTCGTCTTCATGTCATTTCACCAATAGACTTCCTTGGGATCATGAAACATCTTTGTAGAGCCCAAGTGTACGGAATACTTAGAAGTCTGAGCCTCGGTCATGATTCTTTCTCGGAGACCATCTACATTTGGAACACACAGTCGTCCTTGGTACCTTAGTGTACCATCGTCCATGCCAAGAGAAAAACCCACAGTCTTATATTTATGAATCCCCTCCTTCAATTGTACCAACAATGGATCATCTTATTGCATCTCATTTACTTCTACAACAAGCAATCATTCAGCCCTATTTGCATAATTACCCATACTTCACCAGAGTCCACAAGACAAACTCCCAAACTAGCCAATCTATGAACCTCCTTAGCAAACGACCTTTGATGTGCCTCCAAGTGAGCCAAACTACCCCTAGACTTTTAGCTAAGAGCATCTTTCACAACATTGGCTTTTCCCGGGTGATATAGAATATCGAGGTCGTAATCTTTGAGTAACTCCATCCATCTTCTCTTCCTCAAATTCAATTTCTTCAGTTTGAAATTGTATTGAAGACTCTTATGGTACATGAATATATCCACATGGACCCTATATAAATAATGACGTCAAAATTTCAATGAAAATACCACTTCCGCATATTCTAAGTCATGTGTTGGATAGTTCTTTTCATGATTCTTGAGTTGCCTAGAAGCATAAGCGATTACCTTGCCATGTTGCCTAAATACACACCCAAGCCAGATTCTTGAGGCATCACAATACACCACAAACCCATATGTACCCTCTAGTAGGGTTAACACCAATGCCATAGTCAATTTTTATTTTGGCTACTGGAATCTCCTTTCACATTGGAACTTAACTACCTTATGTGTTAAATTAGTCAACGTAGAGGCGAGAGTAGAGAACCCCTCCACAAACTTCCTGTAATATCCAGCTAAGCCCAAGAAACTACGAATCTGTGTTGGAGTAGTAGGTCTAGGCCAATTCTTCACAACTGCAATCTTCTGAGGATCCACCTTAATTCCTTCCCTTGAGACGATATGGCCCAAGAACATGACAGAGTCAAGCAAAAATTCATATTTCAAAAACTTCGCATACAACTGGTGCTGATGTAGAGTCTGTAGAGCTGCCCTGAGGTGATAGGCATCGCCCTCTTGACTTCGTGAATATATGCGGATCTTAAATAAATTTTGGAGAAGTACTAAGCACCCTGTAACTGATCAAACAAATCATCTATTCTTGGATATGGGTACTTGTTTTTGATTGTGACATTGTTGACCTGCGGTAGTCAATACACATTCTTAGCGACTAGTCCTTATTTCTTACAAATAGAACTGGTGCACCATAAGGCAACACACTCGGTTGGATGAAGCCCTTCTCTAAAAAATACTTTAGTTGTTCCTTTATCTGATTTAATTCTACTGGTACCATCCTGTAGGGCGGAATAGATATAGGCCACATGCCTGGCACATCACATCAACCCCAAAATCAATCTCCATGTCGGGCGGAATCCCGGGGAGCTCATCAAGAAAGACCTCTAGAAATTCATTCACTACTGGCATAGACTCGAGTGTAGGTGCCTCAACATCTACTTCAATAGATATACGCTACGTGCCTGGTATAACATCAATCCTAAAATCAATCTCCCTGTCTGGCGGTATCCTAGTGAGCTCATCAGGAAACACCTTTAGAAATTCATTCACAACTGGCATAGACTCGAGTGTAGGTGCCTCGGCTTCAGTGTTAGTAACTCAGACCAAATGGTAAATACACCTTTTTAATCATCTTTGTGGCTTTAGGGTAAGAAATAAACCTACCATTCGGCACCACATTATCCCCTTCCATTCAACAACTGGCTTATTTGGAAAGTCAAACCTTACAGTTCTAGTTCAGAAATCGAGCTTGGAAAAACATGAATAAAGCCAATCCATTCCCATTATTACATCAAAAAGAACAATCCCCAATTCAATGAGATCGGCCATGGTGTCCCAACCATACACCGTGACAACACAACCCCTATAAACCTGTGCAGTCACAATAGACTCGCCAACCAGAGTAGATGCAGAGAATGGCTAATGAAGCTGTTTCAGATCTATCCCAAATTTCATAGCAACATAATGAGTAACATAGGACAAAGTGGAACCGGGATCAATAAAAGCATACATATCATGAGATTGGGCAGTCAATATACCTATGACAACGTCTAAGAAGCCTCTGCACTTTGGCGACCACTCATGGCATAGAAACAGTTGGGTCCTCCCTATCTCTGCACTCCTCCTCTAACTGCACCACGCCCTGCAGGTGTTGGAGTTCCTCAGGCTGGAGAAGGTGATGCGGACGTAGTAGCTGCAGAACTGGCTAAGGGCGAACAGTAGTCCCTCTGAATGTGACCCCTCAATCTGCACCCATAGCATATGGGTACGTCCATGTAACAGATTCCTAGGTTCATCTTCCCACACCTAGGACACGGGGGCCTTCGCTGCTGCTAGAACCTCCCTCCAAACTAGCCTTCCTGGTGGGGTCCACTATTACCCTGACTGGGCCTGAAATGACTCCACTGCTGCTGACTGGGCCTTGATGGCGGTGCACTGGCTGAAGACTGCGATGGCCTCGATGACCCTCCCCTAAATTCTGACCTACTGCCACCAAATGAATTCCCAAAGTTGCCCGTGGACCGGGCCTTACTACTACTCTCTCGCTCTATTCTTCTCTTCAACTTACGGTTCTCTGTAGATTGAGCAAATGTTACCATCTTCCCATAGTTCATGTCATAATTCAAAGCAGTTAATATCATACTTGGGAAGGCACGTGAACTCCATATAGTACTCCCACACACTCTTGCTACCTTGTTTTAGGTTCTCAAATTCTACGGCATGGGCTGCCTTAGTCTCGGCAAGCAAGATATTATCCATGAAAGCATCCGCAAACTTACTCCGCATCACTGGAGAGATTCCCTCCTCGCGGGAGTCCTCCCTTCAGGTGTTAGGAGGCCAACTCCACTCCCTTTGTCCTAGTAGCACGTATAACTCAAAGGGTCTTATGCATTTCATTGATGAAGTCTTGGGGGTCCTCCTCGGGATCAGTACCTGTGAACACTGGAGGATCTAACTAAAGAAACTCGTTAACCCTAGAACCAATAGAGTCCCCTTGCTGACTAGAAGAAGTGGGGGCATCATTCGACCTCTGGACTTGGGAAGCCACTATCTGAGCCAACATATGTATGGCTCCCCTAAGATCCTCATTAGAAACACCAGGACCGAAAGCTGGGGCTGGAGGTGGATCCGAAATATCGGTTGGAAGATTCATTGTACCCTCATCAAGTGTAGGAACTAGTGCAGCCTGAGAAAGAATAGTAAAACCAAGCAGTGTAGTAACTGGGAGAATATCCTCACCCCTCGGGTGTTCACCTACATCATTAATGATAGAATAAACCGCCATCCTTGGCATAACATTGGCTCCTTGGCTAGTTCTTGCCTTCTTCTTAGGAGCCATTTACTGAAAGTTGGAGCAATGCACGAGTTAAAGGAGGAACAATGGTATAATCAGCTTTATCGCACGATCAAGAACATCAAAGAAGCATATTATTCCTAAATGTCCAAGTAGCCTCCTAGTTATAGATATGGTCGACAACACACCGATAAGAATGACTCTAATAGACACGTCTCGGAGACATAATAGGACACTTTAAAACCTTATGCTCTGATACAAATTTTGTCACGCCCAGAACTTGGGGAGAAAGACTGTACAATACCTTCTACCCGAACTTACTCATGAATGACAGTAAAATCCAATTAATTAATTAATCAATGGGATGGATCAAGTAAACAACTACATCAATTCATTATTAGCGGTTACATTACTTAAAAGCTTCCATATTACATACTTTTTCATAGTTAATGTGGAACGTGTCATACAATTACAACATTACTACTTTGACTTTTCCCACACCAACATACCACCCACGCTATGTCTACGGAGCCTCTATTATATACAAAAGTGTACAATGATATTTCTGGATATAAGGCTCCGGCTATGCCTCAAAAGATGGTGACAAAATGAACAAACGATACATGACCTCGAGTGAAGTGGGGCTCTCCCAATCAACTGGGCGCCGCCTGCTGTGGAACCACCTGCATCTATTAAAGATGCAGCCCCCTAGCAAAAGGGAAATTAGTATTGTCGAATAGTACTAGTATAGATACATCGGGAATTACACTTAAGCCTCAAACAATTACCAACTATCAAATTAGAGTTAAGATAAGTTTTAAATAAATTTCCAAATTTTATGTTGGGAAATCTTTGGTACCAGTATACCACTATTCACAATTTTGATTACGATTTCAAACACAGTCACCACCATGTGTGCGACCTGGCATCCGATCACGACCCGATCAGCTAGGCCATCTCATGCGGGACATCAACCAAATCACTATTTCAATTACAATTTATAACACAGTCACCGCCATGTGTGCGACATTGATGACATCCAAATCCACTACTAAAAGTAAATGGACATGGTAGCATGCAATATAATTTACCCAATTATGAGTCCGGCTCGAATCCCACCAGAGAACAATATGTAGGCGATTGGGCGTGTAAGAGAATTATCACTTATTATGCAATGGCAAACACTTAGAATGTGATTGTCAAAATATTTATCACTAAATGCGAAAATGTAAACTAACCTAGAAAGCAAGTAAAATGATCAATGGCTACAAGAATAGATACATCGGGAATTACACTCAAGTAACGATCCAATGTATTTCACGATTTTACAAATACGAGTGAGTTTATGTTAATTGGCCTCGGATAATAATTCTATATTAGCTTCTTCTGAAGAATAACAAGAATTCCTAATTGAATTATCCCTAAAACAATTAAGAGATTAAGCACACCCAAATATGGCTACAAGTAGTTCAATCCTATTCCTAGGTAGAATCTATAAAGTGAGGGTTAAAGCCTCAAGTTCTTGTTAATTATCCTTTCCCAACCCCAAATTATCTTTCCCAAAATTAATTCGAAGTTAATGGGTGAGTCCAAGGGTTAGCTAATCCCTTTGGAAACATTAAAGAACAAGAATAATTAAAGAAACAATAACTCACTTCCTAATAAATAAAAATCGTTCAATACATAAGCACAACAAGATATTTAATCCACACTTCAAATTTGAATATTTCCATAAACAAGATTCAAGTGTTGGAATAAATACTACACACTTAGATATACAATATAAAGCAAGGAAATGAAGAAATGAGCATAAATGAGTAAGAAATTCTCAACTAAAAGCTTCAAATCTTCAAGACCCAAGTGTGTGTGCAAGAACCCTAGCTTCCAAACTTGTTCTCTCTAGCCTAGGAACTGAAAAATAAGCCAAAGATGTTTTACAAATGAGCTAGGTCGTGTATTAAATGGTTTGGGGTTAAAATCATGAAATTCCAGAACTGCCCCCAGATTTCTGTCTAGATTTGTCAATCGCGATCGCGAAAAGAGGCCTGCGATCACGAAGAGTTATGATGTAAAGCATTGCGATCGCAGACCAGAACACGTGTTCGCATAGAGCATTTGGGAGCAGTTGACCAGCCTCTTCTTCGCGTTTGTAGATATTTCCCTGCGTTCGCGATGTATTATTTCCTGACCTTCTGTGATCGCATATCAATATTCGCGATCGTGAAGAGCATTATCTGCCAGCAGTCATTTTTCCTCAATTTAGCACATTTTAACTTGGTGTCTTACGTATCTCTTCTAAATCACTTAATACCTGAAATATGCCAATAAACCTCAATAAATGCCTGAGTTTCTTAACAAAATCATCCAAAAGCCCAAGTATCAAGAAGAGACAAGTTGGTGAAATACCAACTTATCAAACCCCCAAACTTAAACTATTGCTTGTCCTCGTGAAATTTAAAAACTAAGAACATCCTTCAATAAAATCATCAATTAAGCTCAATGGCACATCAAACATCATTTCAAGTCAAAAAGGTTCAAATTAAACACAATCTAGCGACTTTGGTTGGTACCAACAATTAATCTAAAGCATATGAATCACTAACTTCTCAAAATATTTATTTCAATTCAAGTGATCAAACACCACATTAATCAAAGTGGCAACCAAGTCATGACACTAAAGCTTCAAAATTTGCCTCGTTATCACAAACAATTTTCTTTTGTTCATTCCTCCCAATTGGAGATTGGATTAAGTTCACAACTCAAACTTTTCATGTGCCCTCACACTTAAGAGAGAATCCCAACTTATAAATTGTGATTTAAACACATATGGGATATTAAATGGAAAGAATTAACTCTCGCTCTCACAAAGATATTCAAATGGACAAAAGTAGTTCCATAGGCTTGCCATTTATTTATTTCTTCACTATTAAAGTAGGACTTAAAATATTTGTAATGTAGGTTGAGGTAGTGCACAATTTGGATAAGAGTGACTCAAAACCTCCCTAAGCACTACGCTTTGCAACAATTAAAGCACACTTCCTTCAAAAACATTTTCCATCCTTTCTTCAGTTTTCATTCCACACTCAATCTTCCCTTTATTCAAAACTCCTTATTTTTCCTTCCTTTTTTTTCTTTCTTACTCATCATATTTTTATTTTTTTATTTTTTTAAATTACCTTTAACCTTTTAAGCAACTTCCACATCACAACTTTTCCAACCTTCACTCTCACACTTAGGCTTTTAGCCTATGTTTACACTTTCAAAGTACTTAGGAATGTAGGGTGCCAAAAATAGGTCAATAAAGAACAAAGGGTTAAAGCTTGTAACATTGTTGCCAAAGAGAAATGTTTAAAGGCTCAAAAGGGGTTGACTAGGGAAAATATGCACGGGTAGAAACTTTATGGCACAATAACGGTCCAAGGAAGGCCTAACATAATTTTTTAAACCAAGTTAGTCTAGGATTTTGCCTTGAAGCACATTCCGGGCAAGGTCTAGACTACAAATAATGCAAAAGAACTCATACAAATCTTACCACACATGGAACATGCAAACTCGAGTTACATATAAATCCAAAATCCAATTAACACCAATGAACCAAAGAAAATCACATATAGCCTAGAAGGATATTTAATGAATCAAAGAGCCAAAGATAGACCCTAAAAGTCACAACAAGGATTATCACTTCAATCATTTTTTATTTTAAAGATCAAAACTTCATATGCTACAGTTTAAATCATGTTGGTACCAAACAAACCACACGTTGGTTTGTGGACAAAAGCTCACACCCAATAACCAATTTATTCACTACTAGCTATTAAACTAACTAGAAAAATAATATTTACCTAAAAAAAAACTAAACAAGACTAATCCCTTAAGAAAGTTGTCACGCCATCTATTATAGTGAAAAGTCACCCGGTTCAATACAAAGTAATTCCTTGGAAACGAACCGCGGTATAAAGAAAAACCAAGGATTTTAATTAATAGTACTATGAAAAATAAAAACTAACAAGAAAATGCTGATTCTAACATGCTAGAATTAAACTACAAAATATTACTAATAAACTACAAATGTCAACAAATCTACAAAAAAAATGATCATGCTCCACATATATCCATCATATATATACATCCATCATATATGAGCCACCCCCGACCTAAAGTGTTGCATTGTCCCCAATGCAACTAAAGAAAACAAGCTAAAACGAAAGAGGTGCTCCCTAAATGGCATCACTCCAAGTGGAGGTACTAGGAACTGAGAGCTCCAAGTCATCCTCGTCACCGTCATCTGATCCACAAAACTTCCTCAAGGTGTTCATCATCTTTGTCAAGAACTTGCATTTCTTCTTTTCATGTTCTCTTTGCTTTCGCTGCCTCCGCTCAATCATACCTAATTTGGCTTTAATGGCATGGTGCTCCTTAGCAAGATCTGAAAAAGTTGGACCCTTTCCTTGGCTAGCTGGACCTGCAGATGCGCTTTCTCTAGATGGTCCATAAGGGAGACCAGCTATAAGCTGGCGTACCTGTGTCTCCATGCCATGGACCTGGCAAGAGATATACCTGACTGTGAGAGGTCCCTGATCAAATGGCACAATAGCAGTACAACGCCCTGTGGCATCTATGGATGAATTGGGTATCTCAGTGATGGTGTCAAGACACTGGCCAAATGAGGGAGATTCTACATCAATCATTCTTTTCTTCTGTGCATTCCCTACTCCCTTTCCCAGCAATGGGTGAATGAGTTTCTCTGGGTTCTTTTCCTTATCTATAGGCCTCTTCCCCACCCCAGCCTCATGGCATAAATGAGTGATCGGGGATGGGAATAATAAACTCTTAGTCCTCTCTACAACAACCTCAGCTATCTCATCAATTATAAGTTTTCCCACATTCACTGGTGTGCCCTCTATGATTACGCAAATTACCATTGCCTTCTCAAGTGTCACCTCGGTCTTATTACGTGAAGGCATGACTCGGGCACAAATAATGGAGATCCAAGTTTTGGCCTTGGAAGTGAATTCAGAAGACTCAATCCTTTAGTGATTTCTTATCCAGTTCGACATCTTTCCACCGTGCAAATGGTCTACAAACCACTGTGAGCCCAAGTCTTTAGCTCTATCCATGTACACCTGGTTGTCAACATTAGGAAGATTGTAATATGCATTTATCAACTCTAGATCAAAGCGGACTTGTAAGCCCCTGACACTAACAACCAAATCATTCTTAAAGTTTGTTTCCACATATTTGCATACAATTCTCTTATCACTTCATGATTGGCTGGTTTTGGCTCTTCCGCAAAAACAATCCATCTGCTCGATACTAATATTCCATGGAACTCGGTCCATCGACCTTCAAGGTCGGTCAAGAGAATGCCTCTTTCCTTAATCATACTTCTACACAGGTGTTTGTCGTATCGGCGGGAACATCGTAATGATGAGAATATGTCCCGATCAAAGTACTTCTCTTCGAAAACTTGTTCGACATGGTATTGAACATTTTCATTTGATGCCGAATCCATTTTAGAGCTCAAAGTACCTAAAAAAGAGTAAACATGTTAAATACCTGTATGGACACTTAAAGCATTGTATTAGGAGATATTTAGGTGAAAGAAAGAGATCAAAAGGCTTAAGGATCATAAATGGTAGAGCTACTATTTAGTTGCCTGGGCTTTAATGAATCGCGATCGCGGAACTTGGCACGCGATCGCGAAAAACAATTAGGTTTCCAATTGTAATAAAGCTACGCGATCATAGAAGGATATACGCGATTGCGATGTGCATCTTTGGTTCTCGACAGAATTAGACTTATGCGATCGCAGAATGGGGCATCACGATCGCGATCGCGAGGGTCTTCTTCCTCGCCCAGTAACAGTTCATTTGGACATTCTATCAAACATGTCGTGTGCACCAATTTCGTGTTCATTATTTTCAGCCAGTTGAGCACACATCTCACCCAAAAATCACTCAAAAATAAACCCTCACACTAAACCAATCTCACCCAGCAAGCACGACATGTGAAGCACACAAGATTGCTATTTAAAAAAACATTACTCAAGCCCTAACATCTCAAGAGTTTCTGCCATTTTATCATTCACACTAAGTAGAGGCGCATAAAAAATATCAAGATATAGGAGAGAAATCCACATACCTTGAGAGTGATTTCAGTGGTTAGAGGAGTAGGAATAGTCGTTAATGTGTTTTGAGGCAAAGTGGGCGTTCTTTGTTATTTCAAGCATTTTGAGATTTAGAACTTACCTGTTAAACATGATCGCGTGGATAAACCTGCACTCACGCAGAACTAATTGACCAAAAAGACGTGACCGTATTTGTTTTTCTGCTATCGCATAGGGATAGAAAAATTTTGCTTTTCGCGAACACATAGTATTTTATGCGATCGTAGAGTGAAACAATTTTCGGCAGTTTACATCAGCTACTGCTTTTGGCTGCCCAGTCATGCCGACCTGCTCAAATCAACTCCAAAAATATTAAAACTTGGCAAATTAGTCAAAAATAACATAATAAACTATTTAAAAACGACTAAAAGTTTTTAAATCAATGGGTTGCCTACCACCAAGCGCCCCATTTAACGATGCAAATCAACTTTACCACTTGTTTTGCCACTTGGATGATATGAATTGGGCACCTAACTTGGAATAAAGTTTGTGACCACGAGCGATGGGGGGGTGGTAAGTAGATGATCAAGCCAAGCATTAACTTCATTTTTTACTTCTTGGCTTTCATGTGAGGAATGTCATTTTGCTTCATTGTACCTTCAAACTGTAAAATGGCCTTTGTCTTTCCTCATCGCATTCCCTTATTGACTCGTGTAGTTCAATTCCCATATCACCACACATTTCTAATGTTGTGAAATGCTTGGAATGTGACCTCAAGCATCCAAATTGTAATTCTTTCCGGATTTTGACATCCTCTTGGTCCCCTTAAATAGAGTCCTTTTCAATCATCTCTTCAAATTTTTCAGTTGACTCAAATTCCATATTTTTCTTGGCATCACTAACGCTCATGGAGTCGGTTGGCGGATGTTCAATTCTTGATTAGTCAAAATAAAGCTCGCTTTCTTCCTCGGAGTTGGACGCTTCTTGACCTCTTTCCACACTTTCAAATTGATAGGCATAATGAGCCTCAATCAATGATTTCATTTGATCTTCCAAAGTGTGGATAGTCTCATCATTTCGATGTAGTGCTTGTTTTAAGTCCTCGAGTGCCAAGCTTTTCTTCTCCTCATTTTCAAGAATGGCCTCAAACATGAGCATCATCCTCTCATTTTGAGAATTTGAGAGTTCTTCTTGGTTTTGATTAAGTGCCAAAGAAGGCTTTTCGGCTTCAACCTCTAAGTAAGGTTCTTGGCTATCATTCACTTCCGAGGCGTTTTGGACCTCTAAAGCTTAAGGAATTTTTCTCTTTGTTTCCTCCTTCAACTATGCATTCTAACATGAGCTTAATCTCTCCATTTTGACCATTCTCAATTTCTTCCACTTCCATATCCCTATAATTTTCATCACAAAAAGTAGAATCATCATAGTGGGGGCTTGGGGAAGAGAAGGAAAAATAAGCACAATTATCCCAATGATCATTTTGCGGACCACACTTATCACAAATGCTCCACTCATGGGTTTGAGATTGTGCGCACAACCCGCCCCCGGGATAATTAAAACAATTTTGCCACGAGTGTGGTCCTCCACAACAAGGACAAGGGTCATCAAAGTATGAACAAATACCATCCGGCCAATTTTCATTATGTGATGCCATTTTCAAAAATTATGAAAATAAACAAGAAAATAAAGAAGAAAAATAAACAAAGATAAGAAAATAATTACACAAATATTTACAAGTTTNCCAATTTTTATTATGTGATGCCATTTTCAAACATTATGAAAATAAACAAGAAAACAAAGAAGAAAAATAAACAAAGATAAGAAAATAATTACAGAAATATTTACAAGTTTGGACCAAAGAACTTACGCTTATTTCTCAAGCAACCCAAATACGCCAAATTGTTCCTAGAAAACGGCGCCAAATTTGAAGACGTCCAAATCCACTACTAAAAAGTAAATGGAGATGGTCGCATGTAATATAATTTACCCAACTATGAGTCGGGATCGGATCTCACACAGAACAATATGTAGGCGATTGGGTGTGTAAGAGAATTATCACTTATTATACAATGCCAAACACTTAGAACGTGATTGTGAAAATATTTATCACTAAATGAAAAAATGTAAACTAACCTAGAATGCAAGTAAAATGATCAATGGCTACAAGAATAGATGCATCGGGAATTACACTCAAGTAACGATCCAATGTATTTCATGATTTTACAAATATGAGCGAGTTTATGTTAATTAGCCTCGGGTAATAATTCTATTATAGGTTCTTCCGAAGACTAACAAGACTTCCTAATTGAATTATCCCAAAACAAATTCAGAGATTAAGCGCACTTGAATAGGGCTACAAGTAGTTCAATCCTATCCCTAGGTAGAATCTATAAAGTGAGGGTTAAAGCCTTAAGTTCTTGTTAATTATCCTTTCCCAGCCCCAAATTATCTTTCCCAAAATGAATTCGAAGTTAATGGGTGAGTCCTAGGGTTAGCTAATACCTTGGGAAACATTAAAGAACGAGAATTATTAAAGAAATAATAACTCACTTCATAATAAATAAAACCTTTCAATACATAAGCACAACAAGATATTTAATCCCCACTTTAAATATGAATATTTCCATAAACAAGATTCAAGTGTTGGAATAAATACTACACACTTAGATAAGTAATACAAAGCAAGGAAATTAACAAATGAGCATAAATGAGTAATAAATTCTCAACCAAATGCTTCAGATCTTCAAAACCCAAGTGTGTGTGCAAGAACCCTAGCTTCCAAAGATGTTTTACAAATGAGCTAGGTCATGTATTAAATGGTCTGGGGTCAAAATTGTTAAATTCCAAAACTACCCAAATTGCTATCCAGATTTGTCAATCTCGATCGCGAAAAGAGGCCAGCAATCGCGTAGAGTTATGCTGTAAAGCATTGCGATCACAGACCAGATCACGCGTTCGCATAAAGCATTTGGGAGCAGTTGACCAACCTTTTCTTCGCGTTTGCATATTTTACCCGGCATTCGCGAAGTATTATTTCCTGGCCTTCCGCGATCGCATATCAATGTTCGCGATCGCGAAGAGCATTATCTGGCAACAGTCATTTTTCCTCAATTTTGCACATTTTGACTTGGTTTCTTCCGTTATCTCTTCTAAGTCAGTTGATACCTAAAATATGCCAATAAACCTCAATAAATGCCTTAGTTTCTCAACAAAATCATCCAAAATCGTAAGTATCAAGAAGAGATAAGTTGGTGAAATACCAACTTATCAGACATGGCATCCTATCACGACCCGATCGGCTAGGCCGTCTCATGTGAGACATCACCCTTTTCTGTCAATCATCTCGTTTAATATTTCTTGCACATATCTTTATTTCATTGGCCCTAATGGTCACAATTGTATTATTTCTCTTGGCACATTGGTCGTATTTCATATTTCACATTT
>AWOL01S0003501.1:75604-96249 GCA_000715115.1 Nicotiana otophora
AATCATATATTGTAATTAAACTATGTCTTGGTCTGATTCCATTTGGATACTTAGGCAGTCTGAGTTAGACTCGGCCACTTCATCTCAATTTCTTATCAGTTTTCATCTATTGTAACCTAAATACATTTTGACCTTATTCTATTTGAATATGTAGGCTTCCTAAGTCAGGCTTGATGAATATCATAATTCATTTTTCATTTTGTTAACCTCAAACGATGTTTAGACCTGATTTTGTTCGGATACGTAGGAAACCCTAGGAAAACCTTTGTAGTGCATTCTTTCAGATTATGACGCAATCACGACAGCAAGAAGCTACGTCACCAGGGGCATCTCTGGAATCAACATAAATGGGATAGAGTCATCAAGAAACAATGTTTTCATCAGAGGTAACTTCCAAACATGTCATAATTCGGAACGACTGCATTTGCTATAAAAATGAACAATTTTCAAAAAAAATGTGTTTTCTTGAAAACTATCATTCTACCTACCAAACTTCGTAGCATAATCTCATCAAAGCTTTGTCAAGGCTAGGCCTACAGTCAACACAGACCAACACCTACTCTGCTAAGAGTTTTTCTTTGAACGCAAGACAAATAGGAAACAATGAATGTTGGGGCACAGTCGGAACAATGATGGACCCACTACCATCTCATAAACCCTTATCTTTCTTTCATTATTCAATCAATTTTCTCATATGATAAAAGAATAACTTTGAATTCTTTGCAGGTACTTTGGAGCCAAGTCTTTGATGCAATCGGAGCACACTACATATAGCAAACTACCTGCTCAACCAATCAAAGCGCCTTGTATATAATGAGTCATCGGCCTCGCCAATCAGAGCCATGTATATAGAAAACCATCTGCTCAACCAAGTAGAGAACCTTGTATATAACGAGCCACAGGCCTCCCAAATCATAGCCATGTGAATAGAAAACTGCCAGATCAACCAATCGGAGCGCGTTGTACAAAACAAAGCACTGTATATAGAAAACTTCGCCAATTGGATCACTTCGCACAGATGACACCGTCACTCCGCCATATTAGAGATTCCAAGTAGATAGTTGCAAATTACAGTGCCATCTTTGCCAATCAAAGGATGAACCATATGACCCCTCCATACGTTCTGCCAATTGATGGATGCAATTTAGTTTTGCAGTCAAGAGTATGTCTTGAGCATGCTCATTATTTCCTTGTTTTATCTTGAATGTTTTGACATTTTACTCATGTAGCTTATAGGCATGTTACATTTTTCAAGTTAAAAACTCCCATCGTGCGGAGATACTTCACATTTCAAGTCCACTACTCCCATCGCATGGAGATACTTTCATCGTGAGGACATATTGTACATTTCAAGTCAACTACTCCCATAACGTGGAGATTCTCACATTGTGTGGAGTCTTAATGCTCCGACATTTGCAGAATGGTACATAGCTCGGTTAACAATCAAGTCAAATTCAAAGGCCCATCCCGGCATCTCAAATAATGCTCCAAAGCTTGGAGACCTCAGATTCAAATATCCCATCACCCCGATCCCAAATTACGGCTAGCCGGCAGCCAAGAATCATTCAATCATGTATCATTTACATCATATCTTAACATATTTGCATTACGATATATGGGTATGTGTGTACTTTGTTTTTGCAGGATCGAACACCACGATGCAGACTTTTTTTAAGCAGTAAACCAAGCTACAATGCTCTGAGTGACAACAAACTCATAAGCGGGCCAAGGATCCAAACTCAAAGTCAAATATGATCAGTAGAACTTTAAATCATCGAATCTTTCGAGTTTCATAATGAAGCGGCAATCCGAAGTCATTCCGGGTGCTAGAATCTTCTCGTCTTGTAGTATTGTCATAATACGATACTAGGGCAATTCTTGCAAGCATCGCATTCTCCAAATCATAATTGTAGAACTACATGAGCCTTGATCCTCGTTAAGCCCGAGGTATGTAAGCAATGCAAAGCCACAATTTGGCCCCAATTTCCCAAATTTCCCCTTGAATCGTCGCTAATTCTCACAACTCATAATAATCCTCAAATCCATATGTCGTTCCTGCAATGCATGCTTAAAGTCGGGACAAAATTGGTCTTGTTTCAATTTGGTTGCCCGAAAACTCTTTCATCGTCTCCAACCAAAGAGGGACAGCTGTTGATGACAATTTTTGAACCTCTCTTTTAAAATTAAATTATTTTTACTTAATGATTTGCACTAAATGTATTGAAAGTAGTTTCTAATTAATAATATTATTTTTATACAAATATGACACAAATAGGTAGTTAATAGTGTTAAATAAATAAATCAATGTTAAATGTTTACAAAAATAAATTACATTTACTATTTTAAAATAATTATAATAACCGGGATTTGCTATAAAAAATAAAATAAAAACCCTAAACCAAAACAACAAAACAACTTCTGCACGTGAAAACGCTCTCTCGACTTCATGGAGATTTGAACAGTCATGGTTGCCGCGATCTCTCCCCAGCCTTTGGCTATGGGTGAGCCAATCCAAAACCCTAAGGAAGCTACTACAAGTCCTAGTAACAACCTCACATATGCAGTTCACGAAAATATCCAGCAAACATTCGCACCTATCACAACAGTTCAACTAAAACCTACGGTTCTTGTCCATGGAATTCCTACACTACAATTTACTTTGGATGAATGAGAACAAATTGCAAATGAGGAAGGATTAAACCAAGATATTGTAATCAAGCTATCTTTTGGTGCACCGGATTTGCAGGTGTTAAGAAGTTTACTGCAGAAAATTATAGGTATTAAAGGTCATTGTGTTTTAGGTTTACTTGCTCAACGACAAATATTAATGCGTTGTGATCAATAAGAAAATTTTGTTTGCTAATTATCATGATTTATTAATTACTTTCAACATGCAGGAAAGGAACACCAATATAAAATGTTTCCCTGGAGTGTTGGATTTTATCCTAAGGAGGAAACATCTAAGGCAGCAGCTTGGATTTAACTTCCAAATCTGTCACCTGACTTGTTTGCAATCAAACCGTTAATGTCCATCATAGCAGCAGTTGGTAATACAATTACTATTTATAAGGCCACACAAGTTAGTTTGCGTCTGAGCACAGCAAGGGTGAAGGTGATATTGGATTTGCTGGACAAACATCCAGGGAAGGCGAGGCTTCAATACATTGATGCCACAATTGGAAAGATTATTGAGGAGTTCCAAAAAGTTGTCTATGATAATTTGCCTGCTTATTGCTGCCACTGTAAGGATCAAGTACATGAAGAAGGTCCATGTCATTTGCTAAAAGGAAAGATACAATCTACTCAAGTTGGGGATGAAACAGTCGAAGAAGGTGATCAAGCTGTAAAACCGTTGCAGGGTGATGCAAGAGATTGTTTAATGCTAAGAAAAAACAAAAGCTTTCTCTGTCAAAGCCTACAGATGTGGTAGGTTATGGTACACTTGATAGGTTATCACACGAGTAGGAGGCAGGATCAATAAAGGAAAACGTTAACTCTAATCCTACTTTGAATGGGACTATTGGTGTCGTACAGGCTGCTGGTGCTTTTGGTAGTGGTGCTATTTTGAATCGAGATATTAGTGATATTAAACAACAAGGGGTGGATCAAGGAGTTATGATTGGTAAGATTGATGCTCTAGAAACTGGGCAAGTGAGTAGGGATCAACAGAAAATTGTTAAGAAAGCTAAACTCCCTAGTGATATCCCTGTTATTACTGCTTTAGCGATGATTTACCAAGTTGTGTGTGCTGCTTTAAAAAATAAAAATATTGTGATGCTCAAGTAGAGGGTGCTATTGTATGTGTGACTGATGGAGAGGTGGAGGTGTCTAAGGCCTATACTAAAACAGTTGGAATAAAGAGCAAGACCAGATTAATGTGGGATCAAATTATAAGGCTGATGTTGCATTGAAAGCAGCTGGTAAATCTGGTAAGCAGGCGCTTGTCACTATTGATGCTTTGGAGGTGGCTACTGATAGATCAAATGCACTTAAAAAAGTACATGCTGAAGTTGGGCAATCATGCAACATTAAGGAAATAGAGGCTAAGATGCATTATAGAGTTTTGATGCAACAGGAAGGCAAAACTACTAGACAAGAAGGTGTTCAAGTAGCTAGAAATTCCAGTAGCAATGTTGATTCTACTAGGAATGTTAATGGACCTATTGCTAAATTTAATGCCTATGATTTGGGTAATAACAAGTAGGAAAATATGGACGAAGGCTGGACTATAATATCTGGTCAAAAGACAACTACAAAATAAATTACTGCTGGTCGCGACAAACCAGCAGGTGCTACTGCTGTACATGACGAGGACCATGGTTTTGATGGTGTAATTGCCTTGGATAGTGCAGATTCTTTAGGTGTTAGGGCGGTACTGGAAAAATCTAGACAGTCGAACAAAGTTGCAGCTGATCAATCTTGGGCAGTGGTCAATCGATCACCAAGCAAAATTAATTCTATAAAAATCAGATTTTAGCAACTTAGAATATTGTGGTCTCAAACTCTTTTCATGCATTGGTTAATGAGTATGATAGTGCAGAAAAGAAAATTGGGAAGGATTTGCAATAGGTGGATGATGAGGCAAGATCAGTAGCTAGAAAAACCAGCTTTACAGTATATGAAAGGTAGTAGAAAAATTCAAATGGCATAGGTGCTCGACTTCAGATCGTAACTGTTGATGATCACACTAGTGAGGCAAGTGAAGTACCTACTGTGGCTACACTAACTCTCCATATCTCCAATCCAGATTTATCTAAAATGTTGAAGGATGGCTAGGCAACTATGTTGATGAATAGAACTCCAATGATTAAGGCTCCATTAGTTAATTTGAATACGTCGGCTCATGAGGTTCCTTCATAATATATGGAGTCGTTTCGTGGGCAAGGAAGTGATTCGGGGCAGCAATTTATATCTACAGGAAAAACATAACATGTGGAGAAAGGTATGGCATCACTTTCATAATCAAATTCTACAAATGCGGTGACTAGCTCTAAGGATCTACAAGGTGCGACAAGTGCAATTATTGTTAATCGCAATACATGGGCTGAGAAAGTTGAAGAGGAGGAAGAATATTATGCAGATAGCATCCAAGATGAGAGTGACGATGAGGCAGCTGAATTTTCAGCAACTCCTCCATCAAAGCACGAGGTATCAAAGGTGCAAAGCGAGCAGGTTTCTAATTCTACAGATAGTGTGCCAAAGAAGAGAGGTTTGAGTCCAAATGTTGTTGTTTTTGTACCTTCCGGACAGCAACAAAAACACTTTATAATGCAGCAGCTTCGATGCACAAGGCAGTAGCTACTTGAAGTACAAATGCAATGGCTGCAAAATACATTTTGACAGCTACAAATATCCTCCATGCTCTGGTTTCTCATGCTTTTGTGCGGATATGAGCTAAGGTTTCTATGAAGAAGGGGAAGAGGAAGAACTTCTAGATGCATCATTTCCCAATCTAGCTAGGGAAGGAGATCATTCTCCTAGACACTTGAGAAGTAGTTCCAACAAAAGTAAGAAGAAGACACATGAGAGGCAACATAGTTCGAATGGTAAGGTGACACAGGGGGCTTCCATTAGGCAACTTCCGATGAGGGTTGCGAAGCAAAAGGTGGCTGCCCCTACCACCTCCACAAGGTCCAATAAGTGCAATTGATCTAAGAATAAATGAAAAAGTTTGAAGACATTTTGAAAGGGTTGATGAAGAAGACAAGGTTCTACAAGCTGAAGAGTTCAGAAGATTAGAGAAGAAAAGGCAAGACTCTTATTTCTACATCATTATATTTTTCCATTTTATTAGCATCACCATATGTAATATCATGAAAGGGCATGCTATAAACTCTATGATGGTCATAGAGTACTTAGTTCGTTCTAGTTCTTATTTTTTACATGCTTGCTAGTAGATGAGGTTGTTCATTCGATGAATCTAATGCCCTTGTAAATTTACAAGAAACTAGAGAATGAGATTGGAGAGATAAGGTCTGCACCAATATCATTGCAACTGTAAGATAAAAAACAGATAACACCCGAAACTAGAGAATGAGATTGGAGAGATAAGGTCTGTACCAATATCTAGCTCAGTAAGTGTTTGCTATATGCCCTATGCCTTTGGAAAAAATTCAAACGGCCATGAGAGCATTCGCCCTAATGAGACTTTGCCGATAGCCACAACATGCGCCTCATCATGAGGCTGCCATCATGCGGCAATGGAGGCATACATGGATGATTATATAGCCAAGGCATAAAGGCAACACTACTGTAGCTTTTGGCCCTCTTACTTATACTCTTACTTTGTGGTTTTTCTTTTTATTATTAAAAATATAGCTACTAGGCAGCTTGTCTATTAGTATATTTTCCTAAACGAATAATTAAAATAACCTCTATATTTTAAAACATGAGTTTTACAATTATTTTAACAAATTAACCTTTGGTTCTTAATTAATTCGTTTATTATCTGAATTAATCCAAAAATAGTTTTCCAATTTAGAAAATAAAGTTTTTAATAAGTAATTAGTTAATTACAGTAATTAGTGGTGTATTTGATGAGTATATTTTCTATCACATTGCATTAGAATTGATTAATTTTAAAGCATTAAAGACTAAATGGCTATAATTGCAATTTCATAATTAAATACAAATTGCTATCTATAAAACTAAAAGCAGTCCAAGATTTTGCCCAATTCCCCCCCACCTAACCTAGTCCAAACGACCTGATCCAACCCATGTTGGCAATCCATGAGCTGCTCTCTAAGCCAATCAAATCGTGCCACATAGATCATCTCCCACACTCACAAAACAAGCACAAAAAGATTTGGGCCGTCGATTTAAACCATCGACGGTCCACATTTTATCCCCATTTTTATTTTATTTAAACTTCCCATCAAATTTTATCATCGCCGTTGGATCACACAGATCCAACGATTCCTGTATTTTCCATAAAAACATTCTTAAAACATTCAAATCCCCAATTTATCGGGGTCACTGATCTAATGATCCAACGGCCTAGATTTCATCCCCCACCATTAACCCTAGAGATCAATCCTCAACTCCCCAAACCCTAATTCATTTCCCTCATTGACCAGCATGCCCTTTTCCCTTTTTACTCTCTACTCTCTCATATGCCCCCGCCCCATGTAATGACCTGGCCAGTCGTTTTGAGTATTGTAGTGATGCTCCCTCATTTATTGCTTATTCCGGGGCTATTTCGGAATGAATTGGGATACTTAGTCCCAAGGTTAGAAGCTTAAGTCGAAAGAGTTTGCTGGATGTTGACTAATGTGTAAATGACTCCAAAATTGAGTTTGTATGGTTCTGATAGCTCTGTACGGTGATTTTGGACATAGAAGTATGTCTGGATATTGATTTGGAGGTCCGTAGGTCATTTTGTCTTGAATTGGCAAAAGTTGAAGGTTTGGAAGGTTGAGAAGTTTCAGCGAGAGTTGACTTTGTCGATACTGGGTTCGAAATTTCGTTTTAGAAGTAGAATTAAGTTCATTGTGTCATTTACAGCTTGTGTGCAAAATTTGAGATCAATAGGAGTTGGTTTGATAGGTTTCGATATTGGTTTTAGACGTTGGAAATCTATTAGTTTTGTTAGGCTTGAATTGGGGTGCGATTTGTATTTTTGATGTTTCTTGACGTGATGTGATGCTTTGACTAACTTTGTATCATGTTTTAGGATGTGTTGGTATATTAGGATGGGGTCCCGTAAGCCTCGGATGAGGTTCAGATTGAATTTGGATTGGTTTTGGACTTGGAACTTGGCTGAATAATTTTTATGTCTGGTGTGATCACACCTGCGAGAATGGGGCCGCAGGTGCGAAGTCGTAGAAGCGACAGGAGGCCGCTGGTGCGGAGGCTGGCTAGGCTGGTCAATTGCCTCATGTGCGAGGTGCATCTGCGGGACTGCATGTCCGTAAGAGTTTCCACATAAGCGGATTTGGAGTGCAAGGACTGGGGACCTCTGATGCGTATGTATTTCACAGATGAGGACGCGCAGAAGAGCAAGATGGACTGCAAACACAGGATTGGGCCATAGAAGTGGCAGGTCGGGTTTCTAGTGGACTTTGTAGAAGCAAAGGATTTTCTACAAAAGTAGAACTGTAGGTGCAGATTATGATTCTGCAGATGCGAGATGCCATGCTAGGCAATGTAAGGCCCCGTAAATGTTTTTACCTAAAACTCGGGATTTTGTGGTGCTAAGGTAGACTTATATGTTGATGATACTAAACCTCGTGCATCAGGCTATGGAGAAGGTTAAGATCATTAAGGAGATATTGAAAACTGCTCAGTGTCGTCAGCAGTACTATTCGGATGTTCGTAGTAGGGATTTGGAGTTCAAAGAAGATAATTGGGTATTCTTGAAGGTTTCCCCGTGAAAGGTATAATGCAGTAGCAAAGGGAAATGGAGTCCGAGGTATATCAGACCGTAAAGAATCATTCAGAGGATTGGTCAAGTGGCGTACAAACTTGAGCTACCACATGAGATGTTACTAGTGCGCCGGTATTTAATGTGTCTATGTTGAAGAAAGTAGTTGGAGACCCAACACTCATTTTTCCGTTTGAGACTATTGAGGTTAATGAAGAACTGATTATGAATAATTCCAGCTGCCATTCTTGATAGGCAAGTCCGAAAGCTATGAAATAAAGAAACTACCTCCGTGAAAGCGTTATGGCGAAACCAATAGGTGTACGAGGCTACTTGGGAGACTAAGCAAGAGATGAAGAAGAAGTACCCTCATTTGTTATAATAACTATGTAATCGTTTTTATGAAATATTTTCCTATGGATTGTGTATCACTTGTACAGTTTATGCTTAGAGTATTCCCTTTCTGGTAATATATTGCTTATGAGGCCGTGGTTGGTGCTGTTTCATATTATGTTGCATCGTTTGATTATGTATATTTAATTATGATTGCTTTTTGGGATTCGCTGGAAGGTTGATAGACCCAGTTATAGGGGAAACTCTGACGAAAGTTTTGCAAATTTTGGGAGTTAATCAATATCCGGTATGACTGGTATGTGAAGATGATTCTAACGATGGATTTTGACCCTCATTCGAGGACGAATGATCCTAAGCGGGGGAAGAATGTAAGGCCACGTAAATGTTTTTACCTAAAACCCAGGATTTTGTTTTGTTGAGGTAGACTTATGTGCTGATGATGGTGAGATTCTTCGCGACTCGCAAGCTCGCCGCGATACGGACTTTTTGGGTTGAACATTGTGTTGGGGAGTTAAAGAAAAGTTTTTGCAGAATAGGGCAGCTCTACGGCCCATAAAGCGGCCATAGAATCATCGCAGAGTAAAGTAGAGAACTAGGTGGAATTTGGATGATATTTTGTGGTGAATTATGCGATCGCAAACCCATTTTGCAGTCCAGACTTACGTCGCATATTTTGCATAAAGAATTTTTTTGGGTGACTCTGCGGTCAAATCTGTGGCTGCAAAACTGGTTTGCGAACCACAGACCTGCTACAGACCTAACCTGAAACAACCTAGTTTTTGGAGATCAATTCTATAGTCCATTTGGCAGCCTGCATAGCAGTTCTGTGGTCCACTCTGTGATCTTAGATTTTGAATCAGAGGGTCCAAAATTCTTATTTTATAACCCGACCCTATTTCGATAAATAGGCCTAAATGGTCACTTTGAAGAGGAAAATCTGATATGTTTAGAGAGAGGTGAGAGTGTCTTAGAGAGAGAAAGAGAAAACCTAGCTAATTGTTCATCGCAATCTTGCTCATGCCCTGAAATTCAACAAGAAAGCTCATAAGATCTTCATTCAAGAGGTAAGGTTCTAACCCTATTCTTCAATTTCGAGTTTTTGGTTGAAGATGGGTGATTGGGAGTATGATTCTTGGGTGTGAGAGTATTATTTATACATGCATGTACCAATAAGGTTTGTGGGAAGATTTTTGAGCTCAAATTGGTAAAGATTGAGTAGCAGAGTGGATGAAATCTTGTAGAAGAACCTCGTAGCTAAATTGCACACATAGTGTTTGATGAAATGCTCAAATGAGTTGAACCATGAACCTCTTCCTAATTATGGTTCAATTTTGTTATGTTTTTAAATAGTTTGAAGTTGCTAAGATTTATGGAATTTAAGGAAGCTCAAAGTGAGTTATGTTGGATAAAATCCTCTCTTAGAATTGAATCCCATGGTGTTCATGTAATTTATGCAAGTCCCGAGTTGTTCATTATAAAATTGTCTATTCCGAATAAGCTTGTGTTGAAAGATATATTTTCCAATGCTTTTATCATTTGAGGATGTGTTCAAAGTATGGGCTATGTATTAAAAATTTTACGACTTCAAGTCAATTACAAATAAAGGCTATTGTGCCAAATTGTGTGAAAACTCTCTATATGCCTAAGACTCTTAATTGCTTACATATGTACTTAAAGTCTTGATTTGAAAAGCCTTGTTGTTGATGATGATGGTGATGTTTGAAAGTGAAAAAGGTGAGCATGAAATATGAAATATAGCCAACGTGCCAAGAATGATATTACAATTGTGGCAACTAGTGCCAATGAAATGAAAAGATGTGAAAGAAGTATGATATGAGCTGAAAATCCTTTTTTATAATAAACATTTTGGGAGTATCGATAGTCACCGAGGAATGGTAGGTTGAAATAACCTAACTCCGAAACTACACGTGTCGGTGTAGGAGTGGATTTTGATTATTCCCCTTAATTAGGACGAGATGATTGATAGAAAAGGATTATGTCGATCCACACAACATTGTGGTGAGATGGCCTAGCCGATTGGGTTGTGATCGGATGCCATGTCACACACATGGTGGTGATTGTGCTAGAAGTTGTAATTGAAATTGTGATTGTGGTTGATGTCTAGGATGAGACGGCCTAGCCGATTTGGTCATGATCACACTTCGTGCTAAAAGTTTGGTGGTATTGTAAGTGGTGGTATATCGTTACTAAAGATGTCCTAACCTAAAATATGGAAATTTACTTGAAAACTTATCTTGTTCTTAACTTGATGTTTTGGTATTGTTTGAAGCTTCCATTTATTTTATGATTGTTGCTTCTTGTATTATTACTCCTTCTATTGAGAGGGTGTTTAGTTATACGTACTAGTACTATTCCATATATACTAACATCCCTTTTGTCGGGGGCGTTACATCTTTAATGGATGCAGGTGGTTCTACAACAGGTGGCATTGATTAGTGATAGTTGTACACCCTCTTCCCAGCATACTTGGTGAGCCCACTTCATTTCGGGGTCATGTAGCATTCGTTCCTCATGTATTGTGTTTGAGGTATAGTCGGGGCCTTGTTGTCAGAACTATCATAATACTCTTTTGTATCTATGAGATGCTCCGTAGACATAGTGTGAGTTTTATATGTGTATTTGGAAAGTCAAACAAGTTATGTTGTGTTTGAATCACTTGTTCCACTTCAAACCATGAAAATGTTTGTATTTTGAGGCTTTAAAATGAAGTAACTAACGGCAATGAATTGGTATTATATACATAATCTCTTTATTGTCTAATTAATGAAGATATGTATTCTCTTTAATGATGAGTGAGTTTGGGTAGAAACTATCTAACAGTCTTTCCTAACCGGGTTCACTCGGTTGAGCGCCGGTAGCGCTCTCTGAGTTCGGGGTGTGACAAACTTGGTATCATAGCCTATGGTTTTAAGGTGTCCTAGGATGTCTCGGATCCATGTGTAGTAGAGTCCTTCTTATCGGTGTGTTGTCGGCCACATCTATAATGGGGAGGCTACTTGGACATTTACGAATGTTACCCTTCTTTGATGTTCTAGATAGTGCGGTAAAGCTTATTGTAAGACCGTTCCTCCTTTAACTCGTGTGCTACTCTAATATTTAGTACATGGCTCTTAAGAAGAAGGCAAGAACTAGCCAAAGAGCCAATGTCAGCCCAGGAGTGGGGGTCGATCCTATACATGGTGATGCGGGTGAGCACACTAGCGGTGAGGATAATCCCCCAACTACTACACTGCTTGATTCTACTACTCCTGCTGAGACTGCACCAGTTGCTACACCTACTGAGGGTGCAACGATTCCTCCAACTGATATTCGAGATCCACCTTTAGCACCAGTTTCTGGTCCTGGTGTATCTGATGGGGACTATTGGGGAGCCATATAGTTGTTGGCTCCGATAGTGGCTTCTCAGACCCAAAGACAGCATACTGCACCTACTTCTTCCATCAAACATGGGGATTCTACTAGTTCTATGGTGAACATGTTTCTTCAGTTAGATCTGCCAATATTCACGGGTACTAACCCAGAGGAGGACCCCCAGGACTTCATTTATGAGATGCATAAGAATCTCCAAGTTATACATGCTACTGAGACAGAGGTAGTGGAGTTGTCCTCCTACCACCTGAAAAAGCTGGCATATTCGTGGTTTGAGCTATAGGAGAAGTCCTCCGGCGAAGTGGGGTAAGTATATTGATGCCTTCATTGATAATTGCTTACCTGCCGAGACTAAGGCAGCCTGTGCCACTGAGTTTGAGAGCTTGAGGCAAGGTAGCCTGAGTGCGTGGGAGTACCATATGAGATTCGCACACCTATCCAAGTATGCTATTTACATGTTGCCCACTATGGAGGCTAGAGTGAACTCCCTATCGAGTATTCAGATGGCTCCTTATGAGGCCTTATATGGGAGGCGATGTCATTTTCTAGTTGGTTGGTTTGAGCCGAGAGAGGCTAGGTTGTTGGGTACTGATTTTATTTAGGATACCATGGACAACGTCAAATTGATTCAGGATCGTATTCACATAGCACAATCTAGATAGAAGATTTACGATGATTGGAAGGTTCGTGATGTTGTTCACATGGTGGGAGAGAAGGAATTTCTTAGAGTATTGCCTATGAAGGGTGTGATGAGGTTCGGGAAGAAGGGCAAGTTGAGCCCTAGGTATATTGGCCCTTTTGAGGTGATTGAGAAGATTGGAGAGGTGGCCGATATGCGTGTATTGCCGCTTAGCCTATCGGTATTCACCTAGTGTCTCATGTTTCCATGCTCTGAAAGTATTATGTTTATTCGTGACATGTGTTGGATTTCATCACAGTTCAGTTAGATGGGGATTTGACTTATGATGTGGAGCCAGTGGCCATTTTGGATCGGCAGGTTTGAAAGTTGTGATCAAAGAATATAGCTTCAGTGAAAGTTCCGTGGATAGTCCAGACAATCAAAGAGGCTACTAGGGAGACCAAGAGGGAGATGCGGAGCATCTATCCACACCTATTTGAGACTCCATGTATGATTCTAGACCCGTTCGAGGATGAATGTTTGTTTAAGAAGGGGAGAATGCAACAGCTCGACCGGTTGTTTTGAGTATTGTATCCCCTTTCCCCCATTTATTGCTCATTCTATATTCATTTATGGTTATGTGACTTTCCGGGGTGGTTGGTTTGGTTCCAGGGATGTTTCAGAATGAATTGAGACACTTACTCCCAAGTTTGAAAGCTTAAGTCGAAAGCATTTATTGGATGTTGACTTATGTGTAAACGACTTTGGAATGGAGTTTTTAGTTCCAATAACTGCATATGGTGATTTTCGACTTAGGAGTATGTCCGGATATTTATTTGGAGATCGATAGGTCATTTTGGCTTGAATTGGAGAAAGTTCGAAAGTTGAAGGTTTGAAAGATTGAGACACTTGACCGAGAGCTGACTTTGTTGATACCGGGCTTGGAAGTTGGTTTCTGAAGTTGGAATAGGTCTGTTGTGTCAATTACGACTTGTGTGCAAAATTTGAGTTCAACCGGAGTTGGTTTGATAGCTTTTGCATTGGTTTAAGAAGATGGAAATCCATTAGTTTCGTTAGGCTTGAATTGGGGTGCGATTCCTATTTTAGATGTTGTTTGATGTGATTTGAGGCTTCGACTAAGTTAGTATCATGTTTAAGGATGTGTTGGTATGTTTGGATGGGGTCCCGAGGGCCTTAAATGAGATTCCAATTGATTTCAGGTTAAATTTGGACATGCGAGAATGGGGCCGCAGGTGCAAAGTCGCAGAAGTGATAGGAGGCCGCAGGTGCATAGGCTGGCTAGGCTGGGTAGAGGCCACAGGTGCATACGATCCTAAAACAATTTGTTTTTATCCATGGCATCCTGAACAAAAGCAGTACCCAACAACCTAGACTCTCCTGGCCCAAATCAACCAACTGGAGAACGACATCGCCTCTCATATAAGGCCTCATAAGGAGCCATCTGAATACTCGATTGTTAGCTGTTGTTGTAGGCAAACTCTGCAAGTGCTAGAAACTGATCCCAAGAACCCCCAAAATACATAAAACAAGTGCGTAGCATATCCTCCAAAATCTGAATGGTGCGCATGGCCTGTCCGTCTGTCTAGGGATGGAATGATGTGCTCAACTCAACCTGTGTGCCCAACTCTCACTGCACTGCTCCCCAAAATTGTGATGTGAATTGCGTGCCTCGATAAACAATAATAGACAGTGGCACACTGAGAAGGAGAACAATCTCGCAGCTATAGATCTCAACCAGCAGCTCTAAAGAATAGGTAGTCACCACCAGATTGAAATGTACGGACTTAGTGAACTGGTCATAACTCACCCAAATAACATCAAAATTCTTCGAAGTCCATGGGAGCGCAACAACGAAGTCCATGGTAACACACTCCCATTTCCACTCAGGAATCTCATGTCTCTAAAACAAACCTCCCGACCTCTGATGTTCATACTTCACCTGCTAACAGTTCAAGCACCGAGTCACATACTCCACTATATCATTCTTCATTCTTCTCCACCAATAGTTATACCTCATGTCCCGATACATCTTCGCGGCACCCGGATGAATAACATACCACAAACTATGGGCCTCCTAAAGAATCAACTCACATAATCCATCAACATTTGGTACACCAACCCGACCCTGCGTCTATAACACCCTATCACCTTCAATAGAAACGTCCTTGGTAACCCTGTGCTACACCTTGTCCTTAAGGATAAGCAAATGAGGGTCGTCATACTGATGCTCTCTAATGCGCTCAAATAAAGAAGGGCAAGAGACCACGCAATCTAGAATCCGACTAGCCTCCGAAACGTCTAACCTCACGAACTGATTGGCCAGGACCTAAACATATGCTGCTAGCAGTCTCTCACCAACTGGAATATATGTAAGGCTTCCCATACTCACCGCCATTCTACTAAAGGCATCGTCCATAAAATTGGCCTTCCCGGGACGATAAAAAATGGTGAAATCAAAGTCTTTTAACAGCTCCAGCAATCTTCGCTGCCTCAAATTTAGATCCTTTTGCTTAAACATGTGCTGTAGACTTTGATGATCTATAAATACCTCACATGACACGTTGTAGATATAATGCCTCCAAATAATCAATGCACGAACAAGAGCTACCAAGTCTAAGTCATGAACGAGGTAGTTCTTCTCACCGTGATTCAACTAGCGTGAAGCACAAACAGTCACCCTACCGTCCTGCATCAAGACACACCCAATACCAATCCAAGAAGCATCACAATATACTGTATATGAACCCGATGCTAAAGGTAAAACTAGAATCGGAGTTGTGGTCAAGGCAGTCTTGAGCTTCTGAAAACTCCCCTCACACTTATCAGACCACCAGAATGGATCACCTTTCTGGGTCAATCTAGTCAAAGGTGTAGAAATGGAATAGAAACCTCCACGAAATAGCGATAATATCCGGCCAAGCCAAGAAAACTCTAAATCTCAGTAGCTGGCGAAGGTCAAGGCCAACTCTAAACTTCCTCAATCTACTTTGGATCTACCTTGATAACCTCACTGGAAACCACATGCCCCAAGAACGCCACAGAATCAAGCAAAATCTCACACTTGGACAATTTAGCAAAAAATCGCATATGGCTGGAATACACTATTCATCAGATGCATAAATGTTGTTGAGGCATTAGTCAGCCCAAAAGACATCACAAGGAACTCGTAGGGACCATAGCAGGTCCTGAATGTTGTTTTCAGAATATCAGAATCCCGAATATTCAACTAGTGATACCTAGACCTCAAATTAATCTTAGAGAACACTCTTGCGCCCTAAAGCTGGTAAAATAAGTCATCAATGCGCGACAATGGGTGCTTGTTCTTAATTGTAACTTTGTTAAACTACCTATAATCAATGCACATCTTTATGATACTATTCTTCTTCTACACACAAAAAACAAATTCTTCTACTTCACAAACATAACTGGTGCACTCCAAGGTGACACACTAAGCCTAATGAATCCCATATCAAGAAGCTCCTGAACCTGTTCTTTCTATTCTTTCAACTCTGCTGGTGCCATATGGTACAAAGGAATAGACATGGCTTGAGTGCCCCGAACCAAGTCAATACCAAAATCAATATCCCTATCGGGTGGCAGGCCCGGCAGGTATGCAAGAAACATTTCCGGAAAGTCCCATACTACCAAAACGGACTCAATGGTAGGAGTATCAGCACTAACATACCTCACCAAGGCGAAATATGCATACATCGCATCTGAACCGCCCGTTGGGGCTTCAAATGTGAAATCATTCTACTGGGAACATAGTCTAGAGAACTGCTCCACTCAATCCTAGGCAATCACAGCATCACCAACATCATGGTTTTAGCGTGACAATCCTCAATAGCATGACATGGTCAACCCCAATCCATGCCTAGAATCACGTCAAAATCAACCATACTAAGTAGTAAAAGATCAACTCTTATCTCTAATCCCCAAATGGTCTCCACACATTACCGATACACACAATCCACAATAATAGAATCACTCACCAGCATAGATACATGAACATACGTAACTAAGGAGTTACGTGGCATATCTAAATAAGGAGGAAAGTATGATGATACATATGAATAAGTGGAACCAAGGTCAAATAATATGGAAGCATCTCTATAGCACACTGAAACAATACATGTTATCACTACGTCNGACTCCTGGCCTGGCGGGAAAAGCATAGCATCGAGCCTGACCACCACCTGATTGACCTCCCCCTCTAGGGTGACCTCGAACTGCTTGAGTCCCACCCTGAGCTGGGGGTGAAGTAACTAGCATGGAACTCATAGCCTGATCCCTCTGCTGAACATGACCTCTCATAAGACAGGGACAATACCTTCTCACATGCCCCAACTCTCCACACGTGAAGCAACCTTGATCTGACAATGGCGGCGGGTACATAATCGGACCCTGAGAATGAGAATAACCACTAGAAGAACCTGGTATAGACGAACCCTAAACTGATTAAGCATAGGATAGACTCTTATCTAGGAGGGCACTGAAAGATGATTGTCCCGGACGAGCACTATATGAACCATGGCTAGCTAATGCACCACGATGAACAGGCTGAGCCATTAGAGCGGGCCTATAAGGACGACGCTTGTTGTGATGGGACTGCACTCTAGATGAGGCACTGTTGAAACTACCTAAACTACGAGGCCTCTTGGCCTCCTTTACCTCATGCTCCTGACTGCAAACTAGCTCTAGGCATCAAGCAATATCAACCATCTTGCCAAACCTCGTACCTATCGAAATATCCCGAGTCTTGATGAAACATAGTCCATAGTTGACTCCATCAATGAACCACATAATCCTCTCCCTCTTAATGGGAACCAACCATACCGCATGACGATTCAACTCTGAAAATATCATCTCATACTGACTCACTGACATACCATCCTAGTGTAGCTGCTCAAACTGCCTCTGCAACCCTTCTCTGCGAGTGTGTGGAGCAAATTATATAAGAAGAGAACTTAGAAATTGTGCCACATAAGTTGTGCAGCGCTGGCTGGCCTGCTCAACTCATAGGCCTCCCACCATCTGTAGGCCACCCATTTCAGTTGAAAAGTTATAAATGAAACTCCACTTGTCTCCAAAATACCATTCATGCGAAGGATCCGTTAGCATCTGTCTATAAAATCATGAGCATCCTGTGACTCAGCCCCACTGAACTCTGGAGGCTTAAGCCTCCCAAACCGCTCTAGCCTCTTCTGCTCCTCATCACTCATAGATGGGCAAACCTGGGAGCAAGTAGGTGCAATCGGTTGGGATAGTAATACCCCCAGTGTCTGGAGTCCCTCAGCTACCTGCTCTAGAGTACGGGCGGCAAGAGTTTGAGCACCTCCCCTGGCTTGAGAGTTAGCTGGAGCAACTGGAACTGAGACTGCTTGAGCCAGGCTCGTGCACATAGTCAAAATCTAGTCTAAGGCCTTCTAAGAGCTGGGATCATCTTGTCCCACCTGCTCAACAATATCTGGTATCCGCTCTTAAGCTGGAGCAACTGGTGGCTCCGCAGAGGCTGCTCTAACTGCAATACGAGCTGCATCTCAGCCTCGAATAGGCTCCAGCCTCTTGCGGCCCTAGCTGGTGGTACTGGTGGTCATCCATCTGATCAGATTGCACGTATCCTCACCATCTGTAAGAGAATAGAAGAATAGAAGTTCAGTTTTCAAAATCAACAAATCCGCACGACAAGAGTACAAGAAGGTTAAATTTTCTAATGGTTCAGTAGCCTCTTGAAGATAAGTATAGACGACTCCGTAACTGTCATGCCCCGACCTTGGGGAGCGGGACCATCGCTCGACCGAGACCTCCCAGTCAAGTAAGCCTACTTGGTGCCAACCATTCCACCTCACCCATGAATAATATGAGGATAAATATAAAGAGTTAAACCAATCAAGAGAATAGTATGCACAAAACCAACTTTCATTCTTACAAAAGCTTCTTTTATAGTTACCAAAATATTTTAATTTCATAGTTAAAAAAGAAAACATCCAGCAATTTCAACAACATTTTTAATTAGTTTCCCCCCATTCAAAACACAACCCATAGTATGTCTACGGAGCCTCTAAGTGAACAAGAGTACAATATGGAAGTGCTTGCGATAAGGCCCCGGCTATACCTCGTAACACAATATGCAAAATAAAATGTCATAATGCCAGAAATAGAATAGGGCTCACGAAGTCTGGTGAGTAGAGGGTAACTGCTAACGAGGATCAAAACTGCCCACTAACGAACCACTTGCATCCATTAAACATGCGGCGCCCTTGACAAAAGGGACATCAGTGCATATGGAATATTACTAGTATGTAAAGCTAAATACCCTCTCACATTATAGAATGCCAATATAAAAAGGGGAAAAACCATGAAAAACACAAGGAAAAACCATTGATACCCAAATGCCAAGTTAAAACATAATAATTTTCAAAATAAGAAATTAATATTTTTGGTTGGGTGATCATTAGCCTCCGATCATCACACAATACACGAGGCATAGAGTCTGATCTTAGCTGGATCAGCTTAAATATCTCTCCACGGATGAATATGGATCGACATGTGGTGCGAATAATATATAATAATAAGAAGGAGGAACCACCTTGCACGTGATATGGCATCCGATCTCTACTCGATTGGCTAGGACGTCTCCCCACATATGACGTGTGAGTCGACTTCCAATCCAAGGCCAACAACAATCTCATCCCAATTAACGGGATTAATCTCAACACATCAATCTCATCCAAATAAAGGGCAATAATCCCAATCCGTTCCTACACCGGCACGTGTAGTTTCGGGTGTGGGCCGTTACAACCCACCCTTCCTCGGCTAGCTAATGATACTCCCAAAAATATTTTTTTTATATAAGGAAATGGAAATATGAATGCATTCATCTCATAACCATTCATACCATATATAGATTTATTAGTACTTTCAACCACTCATAACATCAATATACAAAATATTCCTGAAATCATAGCTTTAAATTCATTACTAATGAAGGCTTAAACACAATGGATTTCTTTCCAAAGAATGAAGCAAAATAACTGACAATCAAGGCACAAGTTAATACACCATTTATTTTTTTGAAATATTATTCCCCAAAAGGCAATGCACAGTTTCAACTCATGAGTATGTAAGAACTCTAACCACATTGGAAATGCTTACAAAGGTGAGCATGGCGATTTAAGGTTGAAACATGGATTCAAATCATATGCATTAGCTAAAAACAACGTCATTTGAACATTTTCCAAATAAGAGGAGCATTATATGATAAAGGAAATGTGAAGATGACTCGAGTGCATAATATTTTAGGCAAATCTAATGTCGGAAGTAATTTGAAACCGTACGTAAAGAGATTGATCAAACCACATTTGGAACTTACGAGGAAATCATGGATTCCGATTCTAGAAAGGGAGTTTATCCAACATACCTTGCTTGAGCTTTCCTTAGATTACTACAACGTCCCAATACTTCTAGCAATTTCAATTTATAGGAAAATAGGGAAAATCGAATACTAATTAGAAGGATTCTCATTATACAAGTCTATTGGGAATTTCGTCAAACACCTACTAGGCAAAATCGAATGCAAGCTTCTACAATGGTAATCCCTTCCTCCCTCAACCAATTTCATCAAGTAACTACCCGAAATAGTTCACAACCCCACATACTACCTTTTATTGGCACATGCATGGCCTATCTCAAACTCCACAACCTACTTAGACCCAAAACAAACTTGCATGGATGATGTAGGACAAGCTTTTACTCGAATAGGTGGTGGCCTAGTGAGTGATTCTCTTGAAGCATTAAGATTGGGGCAAGGATTGATGAGCAAAGCACTTGGGTATCCCTCCTCTCTCTCTAAATCACTCTCCTCTCTCTAAAATAGTTGTTTAACCCAACCAAAATAAC
>AWOL01S0003503.1:26503-41325 GCA_000715115.1 Nicotiana otophora
TATATATATATATATTGGGGTCAAACATAGTAAAATTATGGAATTTTGTGACCAATATTCATGTTTTCTATTTAACCAATAGTTTATTTAATGTAGTGACTATAATATCTTTCGTATTAAATTTTTTAATATTTAGGACATGAAAATTAACTAAAACTTAATTTTCTTATTTAAATTATGTAGAAAGTTTTAGCAATCGGTACTTTAAATAAATTAAATTTTAACTACCTTATACAATTTTTTTTATATTTGTTGATGTCACATAATTGTAATCCCTTTCATGTTACAATTAAATATATGAAATTTGAAATGAGCTAATATTAAGAATTTGAATCAATAAAAAATAAATTAGTTCCTTTAATGTTAAGACCAAATAGTTAACTCTAAAAATCCAGTTTAATTATTTGTCAAATTCATCGTATAATTAAAATTATTTTTTCAAGCTGACAAAACTCTTAGAATGCTTAAATTTATTTTCATAAGAATAGTATTGGCGGAGAAAGAAAATCTAAAAAGAAAAATTAACATGGAAGGTTTTATAAATAAGTATTTTCAACTAAAACTATATTTTAAGGAGTTTAAAATAATATTTATTTTATAATACAAATATATTATTTAATAGTACTTATACGGTTTTCTAAAAAGTTATACACGCACAAATCGCGTATCATAAGACTAGTACTATATTAAAAGCGCCAAGATCCTTAAGAAATATCATTCGCCTTTTTTACCCTTTAAAATATGCAGTTCGCCTTGGACAACATAGTAATTTGAGTATTTCATTAATATTTAGGTATAGTAATTTAATTAATTCCCCTACAACTTAGGAATAATCATTTGTTATAAAATTTTGCCTAAACTTTCACTACACGCTAGGAAAGTTTGTCTTTCTAATTCCATTTATATTTTGGAGTACTAAATTTCTCCATTCTCCTTCTTAGGTTTAGCAGACTTCTTTTGTAGTTAATAAAATTTTGCTTAAACTAGGAAAGTTTGTCTCTTTTTATATCTTAGACTATTAAAATTTCTCTTTTCTCTTTTTAAGTTTAGGAGACCGTTTGTAGTTAATAAGATTTTGCCTAATTCTTACTAGATAAAATAGTCATTTAATAATTTTTCTCATATTTAGGATTTTGAGATCAACTATAATTTTAGTTATTAAATTTTTTCTTATTTAAACTTTGTAGTAATTAGGTCCTAATATTTAGAACTTCAAAATCGATTAAGTGACAGCAATAAACAATCACAGAAAATTTTCAATCACAACTCAGAGTTCATATGTAATAAAATTATTTTGTTTTCTTATAAAAGTATTTTAAAGATTATAAACCACTAAACTATTTTGAATCAAACGAAACTTACCTTTAATAAAATGAGAGCTGACTATAGACACGTATGAAAACTAAACATTAACCGAAAACTGATGAAAGAATAAATTTTAATTCTGATTTTTAACATGTATTTCATATTTTGTCTCCTGCTAAAATATGGAATACATGCTACATAAGAAGGCAACTTTCGGATGCATCGGGACGTAGAATCTGGATGCATGCTTATAAGCTTGGATAGAGAAAACGCTCACTCCATTCTACTTTTGCGATAGTGATTTATATTAATTAGGTTAAATCTTTAGTTGAGTATATTGATAGAGATGATTAGGAACATTTACATGGTTTCTTTCTTTATTGAGTTAGCTAAATGTGATCAACAGTCATTACTTTTAAGAACTTATACTTTTTTGTTTAACTTTTAATTAATACTTAACTCAAACGTAGTTTTTAATATAATAACTATATTATCTTTTACAATTTTGTAATTATAGATATTGGGTATACGTGCAACGCGCGTACCAATAGACTAGTACTATATTAAAAGCCCGAATATCTTTAGTAAAATGTCGTTCACCTTTTTTACTCTTTTAAAATAGCTTTCATATTAGACAAAATTGTAATTTAAGTTACTTTCCTAATATTTACCAAGTGAGTCATTACAGAACCATATCTGACTTTAAACTCAGTCAGATGTATCTATACAGTATCCCTCCCTATACATCAATTAACCTCTCATCTCACCTTATCACTATTAAATCAACTAACACTAACAACTTTTCAAAATTTTAACTGTTGCAGTAGTATCCTAGTTCCAGCATTAGCTCTAACATTGCATACACATGCTATAGTTCTTGCTATATCATCTACATCTCTTCTGGTCTTCTCAAACACTCGATTGTTTCTTTAGCACCATATCAAGTGAATTATCTCAGCATATACCATCTTAAATGCAGCAGCTGCCTGAGATATGCCCTTAGCATTTTCCATTGCCCATCTCCAATGCTGGTCCCATGATTTCTGACCATGTGGTTGCATCTGAAGCCACATTAGGACCCTGTTCCATATCCTTTGAGCAAAGACACATTCCACAAAAAGTGGTTTCTGCTCTCATTATGTATTTGACATAAGCTACATACTATGTCCACTGACATACCCCATTGCACGAGTCTATCACTTCTAAGTAATTTGTTTTGGAGGAACATCCACATAGTAAACTTAGCTTTGGCTGTTGCTTCATTTCTGAATATAAATGCCTTTCATTCCACTCTAGGTAATTGCCCAAGTATCTGGTGGTAGAATTGTCTGATCATGCTGCATTTTCCTTGAGTCATTGTCTGCCTCAGATCCCCTAACTCCCTTGCCCCAATCAGCTTCCTGACAAGCCAAGAAGCCTGTTGAGGAATTGGCATGCTATCTATTTGCTGGTTTTTATATAGTAGGAGTGAATCCACCTAACCCACATCTTATCCACCTTATGTGCAAGATATCAGTGATTTTTAGCAGCAACACCCTTATTCCATAGTTTCGGATTGATGAGATGTAGCCCTCCTGCACTCTTAGGTGTACACATTTTCTCCCAGGCCACCAGTGATCTTCTTGTGATAACATTAGAACCAGCCATACATAACTCCTACAGTAAGCCTCTATTATTTTGAGAACTTTGCTTGGGATTAAGAACAATTGTGACCAGTAAGCTTGTATACCAAACAAGACTGATTGCACTAGTTGGATCCTTCCTGCATACGACAATTTTTTTACTGTCCATGAGGAGATTCTAGCTACCATTTTCTCTATCAGAGGTTGCCATTGAGCTAGAGACATCTTCTTAGTTGATAAAGATACTCCTAAGTATTTAACCAGAAGTTCTCCTATGGTGTAACCAAATCTTAGTTGCATTTCATCTTGCACTGCTTGTGTAACACCTCCATAATATATAGAACTCTTAGTCTTATTAGCTTGTAGACCTGAGGCTCTATAAAATTAGTTTAGGCATTGTTGAAGCTGGGTAACAGAAGTTATATCACCTCTTGCAGATAGGAGCAAATCATCAGCAAAACTGAGGTGTGTAATACCTAGCTTTGAACATCTAGGGTGATATTTATACTCCTTCTCCTTTTGCAATCCTTTGAGGCCTCTACTCAAATACTCCATTACAATTGTAAATAGGAAAGGTGAAATAGGATCACCTTGCCTCAGTTCTTTAGCTGTTGGGAAAAGCACTATAGGCTCTCCATTCACCATAATTGTAGCTCACAATCTTAACACAGGTTATGACCCAATCTTGAAATCTTCTAAGGAATCCTAGCTCAACCATGACTTGCTCCAGAAAGATCCACCCCACAAAATCATAGGCCTTGGTGAGGTCTATTTTGATTATGCATCTAGGGGAAGTGTTCTTCCTTGTGTAAGCTTTGACAAGCTCATGAGCCAAGATGATGTTGTCTGCAATCTTTCTTCCAGGAATGAAACCAGCTTGTGCCTCACTAATGATGGGTATAACTTTCTGTAGTCTATTTGCCAGCACCTTTGAGATGATTTTATATAATACTGAGCAGCAAGCAATAGGTCTGAAATCTCTTGTTGTTGTAGGATTGGTTACCTTAGGTACCAATATAATGGGAGTGCAGTTTATGGCTTTATATAGCTTTCCAGTAGTGAAGAAATCCTCAATTGCTCTCACTACATCCCTTTTGATCATTGACATGCTCTTTTGAAGAAACAAGAGTTATATCCATCCACTCCTGGGGCTTTATCTTCATGGATTGCACACAGTACTACATATATCTCTTCCTCTGTTACTTTCACACACAAGCTCAACTATTGTTCATGAGTGCTTAGGTCCATTCTTCATAGTTTCTTTGTTGATAGTAGGAAAAGATACAACAACAATTCTCATCAAGCTCTTATAGAAATTAACTATCTCTTCCTTGACACTAGTGGGAGTAGTCAGTTTTACTCTATCCTTAGTGTAGATCTCTAGTATCTGCTTTCTTTGACTTCTCTCTTTCATGACAACAGAGAAGTACTTAGAATTAGCATCTTCTAGCTTGATCCATTTCACTCTATCCTTCTGTTTGAGGATACTTTCCTCAATAAGTGACCATTTTTCAAGTTCTGTAGGATAGTCTTGTCTTGTAGTAGCAGTGACTCTGAATATCGTAGCCTCATTTCCTCCTGAACTTAAATAAGGTCAGCCCTAGCATTGTTAATTCTCTCAGCAATGCCTTTATACTCAGTAGTATTAAGTATTTTGAAAAGGGATTTCAGAGCTTTCAGTTTCTTCTATATGTTCTCCATTTGGTCATCAACTTCCTTTCTTCTCCACAGAGTGCCAACAATTGTATCAAACTCATCATGAGAAGACCATACATTAAAAAACCTAAAAGGAGTTTTAATGTTAAGTTTCACAGTTTCTATATTGACAAGCATTGGTGAGTGGTCAGAGATTATAAGTGTATCATATTGTGTGTGCACGTGTCCCCAGTTCATCATCCAGCTATCATTGCCAAAGATCCTATCAATTCTACTCACAATCCTTTCTGCCCCTTATTGATTATTGGTCCAGGTATAGTAGTCTCCTTTCCATGGTAGCTCGTTCAAAGCAGATTGTGTATGCAATCAGAAAAGTCAGTTATTTCATTCAGTGTCACATGGTTGCCATACATCCCGTCTTGTGTATATAGCATAGCATTAAAATCACCCCTATCAGCCATGGTTTGTTTGTTTGTGCAGAGATATCAGCCAAACTTGTCCATAGTTCCTTTCTTTGATCAACTGTATTAAATCCATATACCAAAGTTAGATATGATTCAAATCCATCCAATCTGCCTTTAACTAGGTAGTGTATAATCTGAGCCTCTACTCTTTCAACATCAACACGATACACATTTGGATCCCAGGTGAGCCATATTCTGTCATTCACAGCTTTCCTCTGTATGCTAGCTGCCAGAGCTGGAAATTCTCTGGGACAACTAATCTCAGGGATTTTATGCTTTTGCTCCTCCACTCTGATGTTTTCCTTAGCAGGGTCCTTAATGTTCATCTGGTCCTCCATGATAAGCAATGCCATCTGCCTTTGACCAGTTTCCTGTTGATACTCATCAGCTGTAGGTTTGGTAGTCACCATAACCTCAGCTGCCTTATTAGTCTTGTCACCAGCTTCTTTTGTTCTCCACTCCTGCTTTGGAGGTCCACCGTCTGTATGTGTTGGCTGAGCATTTTCTCTTTGTCTTCTCCTTCTTCTTAGCTGCATATAGGCCTGGTTCTCAACTTCTTTTTGCTTGCAGCAATGACCTATTTTTAGGCAAACCTCACAGAATTCTGGTTTCCAATCATATTCAATTGATTGTTCAAATTGTCTTCCATCTGGTTCCCATACTAAGACACTAGTAGGAAGAGGCCTTGTAACATTTATTTCAATGAGCATATGAGCATAGGAAATCCTTGTATGTTTTGAGGTACACTCATCAGCATACAGTGGTTTCCCTATTGCACTGGAAATCCTACTCAGTGATTTACCTCCCCAACAACTCATGGGTAGGTTTGGAAATACCACCCACATGGGTATTTCCTGCAGGAACTCCTTTGTGAAATCAAATTTAACAGTCCATGTCTTCAATATCATTGGTTTGTTATTGATTGTATAAGGCCCAAAATATAAGATTTACTGCATATCACTTGTAAACTGAAATTTGATAATGTCACGACCCAAAATCCAACTAGTCGTGATGACACCTAACCCAACCCGCTAGGTAAGCCAATTACCAACTATCCAATTCTAATGAAATTAATAAGGCAATTAATTAAAAGAAAAAAGATAAAACTAACACATTTTCCCAAGAACTGGTAGTACAAATCATGAGCTTCTAAGAATAGAGTATACAAAGCTGGTATGAAGTAATATATCATCTGTTTGAAAAGTACATAAATAGAGTTTTATGAATCTAAGTCTACCATGAACAAGAGGCAGCAACAACCGGAACGCAGGTACATCTTCAGATCCAGCTCCCAACGAACAAAACAACATCAATAGCCAACATCTGCACGCAAGGTGCAGAAGTGTAGTATGAGTACAACCGACCCTATGTACTCAATAAGTAACAAACCTAACCTTAGGTTGAAAGTAGTGACGAGCTTATACCAAGGTTAAAGTCCAACTTCCATAACCAACAATAGTTCATAACAATATAAAACAAGTAATACCAGAAGTAACTCAAAGAATAAATACTCAGCTAAATCATGACTTCTGAAAATAGCTATGTCTTTCAAGTGTATCAGTGAAAACTCAAGTCTTTTACCGAAGTTGCCAAAAATATGAGTAAGTTTGAAAATAGTAGTTTTTCCAAAATCCTTTCAATAATAAATAAGATATTTCATTTTTCTTTCCAGATAACCAGTTGAAAACAAATGCATCACTATGCCCATCTGCCAACATGTGTGAGAAATCATGAATGATGTAATATCGTACAACATGAGGAAAAATACATCTATATGCTTGTATGTCATGTGTGCATGTCAATGCAATGTATCTCAGAGATGAACTCATATGTATACTCTCGGAGTATCAATTCACTCAGTCCTCCCCATCACTCAGTCCTCTCAGTCACTTAGTCCTCACAGTCACTCAGTCCTCCTAATCGCTCGGCACTCGCACTCGACACTTAACACTCAGCACTCGCACTCGACACTCGACACTCAGCACTCGCAATCAGTAGGTACCTGCGCTCACTGGGGGTGTGTACAGACTCCGGAGGGGCTCCTTCAGCCCAAGCGCTATAATCTGCACGGACAACTCACATGCTGCACGAATATCTCACGTGCTATAGTATCAATATCTGTATCCGCACGGACAATTCACGTGCTATAATAAAGGCAATATGGCCTGCTGTGGCGTACAACCCGATCCCATAATTATCCTCACAATCAGGCCCTCGGCCTCACTCAGTCATCAATCTCTCCAGTCTCTCAATCTCACAATGTCATGAAAATAGCCCGAAAATTATGATATGATGTATCAATAAATAACAACAGAGACTGAGATATGATATGCAATGAAATGAATATGACTGAGTATGAATTTTCAATTTAAAACAAATAATTCACAATAATATGACCTCTGTGGGTCCCAATAATGCTGGCACATAACCTCAACATGATTTTTAAATATGATTCTCAGCTCAATTTCTTTAACACATAAAACTGCATTGAAAATGCCAAGATTATTTGACTACAAAATTCCACGAAATAATTACGTCATAATTTCTATGGTGCACGCCCACGCGCCCGTCACCTAGCATGTGCATCACCTCCAAACAATTCACATAATATTTATATTCAGGGTTCATACCATCAACTCCAAGATTAAAAGAGTTACTTACCTCGAACAAGACGAATCCAATTTCGAGCAAGGTCAAAAATGCTCCAGAAATTCCATTCTGCGCGTATCAACTCCTGAACGACTCGAATCTAGTCACAATTAATTTGATTCAGTCCACAAAATTTATAGGAATTGATTCCATATCAAAATACTAATATTTTTCCACAAAAATCCGAAATTACACTCCAAAAATCGCTCGTGGGACCCACGTCTCAGAATCCGACGAAACTCACAAAATTCGACAACCTATCCAATTACAAGTTCAACCATACTAATTTCACTCAATTCTGATTCCAAATCGATGTTCAAAACTCAAAAATTCGTATTATGAACTTTAGGCCAACACCCTCAATTTTCTCTTTAAATTCATCAACCAATTGCTAAAAATGAAGATAGATTCATGAAATATAATCACAAGGGAGTCAAGAATACTTACCTCAAGTTGTGTGAAAAACTTTCTCTCTAAAATCACCCAAATCGAGCTCCAAAATCCAAAAATGGTGAAAACTAGGGAAACCCCGAACTTAAAAGGTTCTGTCCAGCCCTTTCGCAGATGCGGACAACAGGCCGCACCTGCGACCCTCGCTTTTGCGGAAGAAGGCGCGCATTTGCGAGGCTGGCCGCTTCTGCGATGGCCATGGTCGCATCTGCGATTGCGCAGGTGCGTCCAAGCACCCACATCTACGGTCCTCACGCCCAGCTCCCTTCACGCTTCTGTGATGGCACTGCCGCTTTTGCGGCTCCGCACCTGCGCCCAATATTCCGCAGGTGCGGTCACACCAGAACCAGAAAAATTCCAGCCTTAGCCAAAACATCCAGAATGCTCTGAACCTCGTCCGAAACTCACCCGAGCCCCTCGAGATCCCGTCCGAACATACCAACAAGTCCCATAACATAATACGGACCTACTTGAGGTCTCAAATTACATCAAACAACGTCAAAATCACAAACCATACTCCAATTCAAGCCTAATGAACTTTGAAATTTCCAGATTCTACAAACAACGTCGAAACCTATCAAATCAAGTCCGATTGACCTCAAATTTTGCACACAAGTCACATTTGACATAACAAAGCTATTCAAATTTCCAGAATCGGATTTCGACCCCGATATCATAAAGTCAACCCCCTGGTCAAACTTCTCAAAAATTCAACTTTCGTCATTTCAAGCCTAATTCCACTATGGACCTTCAAAAATTTCCGGACATGCTCTTAAGCCCAAAATTACCATACGAAGCTACTGGAATCATCAGAATTCGAATCCGAGGTTGTTTACATATAGATCAATATCCAATCAACTATTTCCAACTTAAGCTTTCCATTTAAGAGACTAAGTATCTCATTTCACTCTAAATTCTCTCCGGACCCGAACTAACTGACTCGGTAAGTTATAGTATAGCTACAAAGCACAAATAGAGCAGTAAATAGGGGAACGGGACTGTAATACCTAAAACAACCGGCTGGGTCGTTACAAATAACATATTATCCTTCCTCATGATAAAATAGCTCTGGTTCAGCCACTTGATTCCAGCTCTATTTCACAACTTTATGCATATAGTTATACCCCGATATTTCTCCAATTACATACACAATCAATGCACTCTTCCATTTTTGGATTTCTCTATCAACATCATCCTTTTCCAGTTGAACTACAACTTTCCCCTCAACAATTACAGGAGGAATGTAATCTAATTTTAAACCGTTTTCACAGTTACGATTACCTGCAAAGAGGGATGTCCATGCAATTGGCTTTTCCTTGTTCTCAATTGTTGGTTCCAGATCTGGGATTCCCTTACTTGTACTCGCCTGATCTGTTGTCTTCACTGGTGTAATCTCCTTTTGCACGCTTAGAGATGGACTAGTGCTCAAATCCAGCCTCTTAGCGGTGTGTTGCACACTTGATTCCACTTGTTCCTGCTTCAAATTTGGCACTGAAACAGGAGTAGTCGCCGATTGTGTCACCTTTGGTTTTTCCAGCTGCATATGAGCTTCAACTGCTTTACCTATAGTAGCTAAAGGTTGCAACCTAGACCGCCAACGAGCTCGACTTCTTCCCCTAGCCATAACCACAGTGGGCGTACGTTTAACTAACGTGCGTTGAGGGCATGAGAGCTAGAGAGAGAAAGCAGACTATTTTTCTTCCTTTATTTCAGATTCTAAATTCTAACTACAAAATTTACCACTTTTAATTTATTGGAACTTTTTTATCATTTTAACACAAATTTTTTTATATTACTATGTAAAAAATTCTAATATTGAAAATTTTAAAATCAATTAAAATTTTACCTTATATAAATTCTTGACTTCTTTGAATTATGTAGCAAATATCTTCCATGCTAATTTTCTAATATTTATGATATTAAAATTAACTAAAATTTTATTTATCAAATCAAAATCGATTATCAACTAAAATTTCACTTATCAACTAAACTTTTCGTGAGCTATAAGATCTGATAACATAGGTCCAAGCCAACTGATATCACGGAAACTTTTATATGGTAAGTAAATCTGTCACTTATGAACAAAAATTTCGTGAGGAAGTCCTAATATCAAAATTTTAATATACTAATTTATTTATTATAAAATATTAACTCAATATTAATCATTTTTAAATTTCACATTGTTACTTTATCAATTTTCTTGTAGGTGTTAGAAGGCCAACCTCTTCATTCTCAAATCTCAAAAAAGATAAAAAGATCTAATATTTTAATTTATATGATTTGACACATCTTTGAAGAATCGTGATAAAAGTATTTTTGCGTTGCTTATTTATTTGCAGTATTACCTCATAAAAATAACAATAATATTCATTAATTATTTCGTCTGATGTCATTAGAAACTACAATAAGGCATATGAGAAATTTCTATGAGCTAGATTCATCGTTTTCAAAAACTTATACTTTCTTTTAGTTTTTTTGTTTTATAACTAAATTACATTGCTTAATAATAGTTATATAATATTTTAAAGTCATGTATTTATTTATATAGCGTACGCGCGCAAAACACGTATTCTAAGACAAGTCATATTAAATGAATAGATTAACTCTGAAATGTACAGATTACACATTGAAAACTATCAAGTTGGCCATATTAAAACTTTTGGTGTTTCAAGTTTCCCTTAATTTTGATTTCACTTTTGGTATTGATTCTCTTTTTCCTTGTAAATTAAGAATGACTTATTTTTGAACTGTAGGAATATGAACATCAAATAGTGAGAAATTTGACACTTGAGACCAATTGTTGGCTATGTTTTACAGTAATAAAGGATAAAAGCTCTAGCCAACCATACTTGAGTGATTCGTCGAATTTAGCTGTTTTGGTAATTTACTAAATGTGATGACCCAAAATGTCATCTTTATATTTAATGATTAATGCTGTGTTCTAAGACCTCGAAAAGTACTATTTTATTATTTTTCGACTTGCGTGCGCAAGCCGTAAAATTTTCTGGAAAGTTTTTATGTGAAAATGGATTAAAATATGAACCGGAGCTTTAAAACTCAACTGAGTTGACTTTGGTCAACATTTTGAGCAAACGGCCTCGGATCAGTATTTTGACAGTTCCGGTAGGTCCGTATCGTGAATTGGGACTTGGGCGTATGCCCGGAATCAAATTCCGAGGTCCCTAGTCCGAGATATGGAATTTTGATGAAAAATTAAAAGTTTAAGTTCAAATAGTGACCGGATGTCGAATTATGTGCAAACGACCCCAGAATAGAATTTTAATGATTTCAACAGCTCCATATGGTGATTTTGGACTTAGGAGCGTGATCAGAATTTTATTTGGAAGTCCGTAGTGGAATTAGGTTTGAAATGCCGAAAGTTGAATTTTTGGAAAGTTTGACAGAGGGGTTGACTTTTGGATATCGGGATCGAAATCCAATTCGGAAACTTTGAGTACCTCCGTTATGTCATTTATAACTTGTGTGCAAAATTCGAGGTAAATCAGACGTGATTTGTTAGGTTCCGGAGTCATTTGTAGAAATTAGAAATTTTAAAGTTCATTATGCTTGAATCTATGTGTGATTTGTGTTTTAGCGTTGTTGGATGTGACTTGAGGATTCGACTATGTTCATATGGTGTTTTAAGACTTGTTGGTATGTTTGGTTGAGGTCCCGGGGGCCTCGGGTGTGTTTCGGATGCTCAACGAGTCATTTTTAGACTTAGAGAAGTAGCAGATTTTTTTCGATTTTGTTGCAGAAGGTAGTTCTTCGCGTTCGCGAAGAAGATCTCGCATTCGCGAAGGTGTGGTGAGTGGAAGCATCGCGAACGCGAGTAGTAGGATGCGTTCGCGAAGAGTGTTTTCTGAGTGTGAGGTTTTGTTCTTCGCGTTCGCGAAGAAGATCTCGCATTCGCGAAGGTGTGGTGAGTGGAAGCATCGCGAACGCGAGTAGTAGGATGCGTTCGCGAAGAGTGTTTTCTGAGTGTGAGGTTTTGTTCTTCGCGTTCGCGAAGGGGAGGATGTGAACACGAAGGTATGGTCTACGTGTGCATCGCGAACGCGTGAGTGGCGTCGCGTTCGCGAAGGAGAGCGAGGCAGCTGGGAACCCCAGTCTTTTGTTCTAAGCGTTCGCGAGATAAGGGACGCGTTCGCGAAGATCTGAGTTTGCAAAGCTTCGCGTTCGCGAAGCGTTGGTCGCGTTCGTGAAGAGGAAAGTTGGGCAGCACATTTTTGTGCTTCGCGAACGCGAGGCAAGGGTCGCGTTCGTGAAGAAGAAACCACTGGACAGAATGTTTAAGTTCAGAAAATGGGACTTCGTCCCATTTTTTATTTTTAACGATTTGGAGCTCGGATTGTGGCGATTTTTGAGAGATATTCAGAGAAAACATTGGGGTAAGTGTTCTTAACTCAATCTTTGTTAGATTACCCGAATCTATCATTGTTTTTAACAATTAATTGGTGATTTAAGTTAGAAAAATTCGAAAAACCCTCTTGGATAGATTTGAGGATTTGAGAGTCGAACTGTTATTGGAATTTAGTCATTTTAATATGGTTAGGCTCGTGGTTGGATGGACGTTCATATTTCATAACTTTCATAGGATTCCGAGACGTGGGCGCCATTTTTGAGTTAATTTCGGATTTTTATTGAAAAATATAGTATTTCTTATAGAATTAATTTTATAATTTTTGTTGACTGTATCGAATTAATTATGACTAGATACGAGTCGATCAGAATCGGAAAATCGAGGAAAACGCATACTACTTGGTTTAATTGGAGCAAGTCGAGGTAAGTGACTTGTCTAACCTTGTGTGGGAAAATGTTTCCCTAGAATTGATATTAATGTGATTATTAAAATGTGTTGAAAGTCGTGTACACGAGGTGACGAGTGTGTACACGGGCTAAATATGAAATATTATATTTTTAAATTGTGTAGATCATTATTGTGCATTTATTAAATTATTTTATCTTGTTATATTCTTCATCATTGATCTGAGATATATATTTTAAATTTGTTTAACCTTTTCCTGCTAATTGTTTTCCCTGTACTGTGCATTATTTGAAGGTTGATATTCTTTAAATTAAATATTATTAATATGAAGTATTTGACATTTCTAAATTTGATATTGAAGCAACGTATTAAAGATTTTGAAATATTATTTTCCTGAATTATTTATTCCTGAATATGTTTGTAAGATTTTTTGTACTCATTGTGATGGAGTCGTGAGCTCTTTATTGTGGAAAAATATTATTGTTGGATTATTTTGGCATGAGTCGTGAGCTCTTTATTATTGAAAAATATTGTTGTTGATTTATTTTTAGAAGATTAAAATATCGGGCATTTGAGGTGCAAATTATGATATATTGTGATATTGATACGCATGCGGTGGTATAAGGTCTGGGTGTTGAAACGCATGCGGTGAGATAAGGGTGGCTTGATACGCGTGGCTAGTATGGGTGACTACTAGAAGTCATGCGGCGTGATAAGGGTGATTAAAACGCGGGATGCTATTTCGTAAAAAATATTTTCTTTAAATAAATTGTGAAGGCTCCCGCGGTGATATAAGGAAATGAGATATTGTGAAACTATTTATGATTTGGGACTACGAGGCGGTACCTCGGTAGTGCCCTTGTTGATATTGATTTATGGTCATAGTTGCCTTTGATTAATTATTGTGATTTTCATAAAGTTGAAAGAAATTCTGTTTTGATTCCACGAGATATTATTTGCAATTATTTGGTGTCATTAAATGTGACATACTATTTGATTCATTTCCATAGTCATTTTATCTTATTAAATTGTTTAAACATTTTTTCATGTCATTATCTATTCTCCAGTAGGGCCTGACCTGACGTTCGTCACTACTCTACTGAGATTAGGCTTGACACTTACTGGGTACCGCTGTGATATACTCATACTATGCTTCTGCACATCTTTTTGTGCAGATCCAGGTACATCTTACCAGTCTAGATGTTAGTGAGTTACCTGCGCACGGAGACTTCGAGGTATATCTGCCAGCGTCCGCAGACTCCGGAGTCCCCTTCTATCATTTTATGTTGCTTCCTTATTTTTCTTTAGACCTTGATACATAGAAACATTGAGAATAAATTTTTAGAAGCTTGTGACTTATTTCTACCAGTGCAGTTAGTTGTCCCAGTTCGGCCTGAGATTAGGACAATAGTTTCAGAGGGGGAGCAGCTCAGGCTCGAGAGGTATTAGAAGTACCACCCTCCTAGTTTCAGCGGTTTAGCTTCAGAGGATGCTCAGGGTATTCGGGAGGAATGTCACCGTATCCTTCGTACTATGGGTATTGTGGATTCCAGTGGGGTTTCTTTTACGACATTCCAGTTTAGAGGAGCAGCCGACCAGTGGTGGCGGGCATATGAGTTGGATAGTCCGGCTGAGGCAACTTCACTTACTTGGACTCAATTTTCAGATATGTTCTTAAGAGAGTATGTTCCTCAGAGTCTTAGGGATGCATGGCGCGTAGAGTTTGAGCAATTGTGCCAGGGTTCTATGACCGTGTCAGAATATGCGGTCTGATTCAATGATTTGGCTAGGCATGCACCAGCCTTAGTTGCCACTGTTCGAGAGCGGATTCGCAGATTTATTGATGGTCTTCACCCTAGTATCAGATACAGTATGACCCGAGAGCTAGAGATGGACATCACATACCAA
>AWOL01S0003507.1:2862-14497 GCA_000715115.1 Nicotiana otophora
TTGGGTTTTACCGAGCTCCACGTGGCCGGGTACGATTCTACCGAGCCCTATGATGGCCGGGTACATTTTACCTCAAGCCTATTGGCCGAGTACGATATGATGATGGTGATGCCCACAAAGGCGTATGTTTTAAAAGTTTATGTATATATATGTATGTATCATGTATTTCATGTCAATAGCCCTCAGAGGTACCCAGATGTCACAGGTTGTATATTCTCTATCCTTGTTTACATTACTGTTCTTACTTATGCTTTCCTGCCTTACATACTCAGTACTTTATTCGTACTGACGTCCTTTTTATTTGTGGACGCTGCATGTCGTGCTGCAGGTCCTGATAGACGGGTAGACACAGCTCCCCCACCACAGTAGGCTGTCCAGTTCAGCGGTTATTGGCGAGATCCCTTCTCCGGACTTGCCGTGGTCTTGGTATGCATTTTTGTTATAGACATTATGGGTATGTCGGGGCCCTGTTCCGGCAATGTTGTAGCACTTATGTTCCTTTAGAGGCTCATAGACAGGTGTCGACTCATGTATGGTTTGGAATGCCTTGTCGGCTGATTTTTGTTGTATAGTCTTTCATGGCAGCATGGTAGCTCGTACCTTATATATAGTTTCTTGACAGTCTTGTCGTCCCATGTTATGTATGTTCATGACATTATCTTTCATTGTTGGATGTTCATGATCCATGTCTACCATTTATATTGATCTTGTCGGCCCTTAAAGATAATAAGGAAGGTTAGATAAAATGTACGTTGGTGCTCGGCAAGTATGACCCGGGTGCTAGTCATGACCCTCCAGTTGGGTCGTGACAGTAATACCCTGCCAAACAAAGAAAACTCCGGATCTCCGAAGCTGATGACGGTCTAGGCCAACTCTGCACTGCTTCCACCTTCTTCGGATCCACCTGGATCCCATCACTCGATATTATATGACCCAAGAATGCCACTGAGTCTAACCAAAACTCACACTTTGAGAATTTTGCATATAACCTCTTTTCTCTCAGGGTTTGAAGCACAGTCATCAGGTGCTGCTCATGATCTTCCCTAGTCCGGGAGTATACTAGAATGTCATCAATAAACACAATGATAAATGAGTCAAGATAGGGTCGGAACACACTGTGCATCAAGTGCATAAAACCTGATGGGGCATTGGTCAGCCTAAAAGACATCACAAGGAACTCGTAGTGACCATACCAAGTCCTGAAAGCAGTCTTTGGGATATCTGGCTCCCGAATCTTCAACTGATGATAGCCTGAACGTAAGTCAATCTTGGAAAATAGTCTGACACCCTGTAACTGATCAAATAGTTCATCAATACGAGGCAAAAGATACCTATTCTTCACTGAGACCTTGTTCAACTAGTGGTAATCCATACACATCCGCATAAAGCCATCTTTCTTATTCATAAATAAGACAGGAGAACCCCAAGGTGACACACTAGGCCGAATGAAGCCCTTATCAAGCAATTCTTGTAACTGTTCTTTTAACTCTTTCAACTCAGGAGGAGCCACACGATATAGAGGGATAGAGATGGGTTGAGTGCCCGGTAACAAATCAATGCCAAAATCAATATCTCTGTCGGGCGACATGCCCGAAAGATCAACTGGAAACACATCTGGAAAGTCCCTCACTACTGGAACTGACTCAACTATAGGGGTATCAATACTGACATCTCTCACATAAGCTAGATACGCATCACACCCCTTCTCAACCATTGGTTGAGCTTTAAGAAATGAAATAACTCTGCTGGGAGTATACTCTAAGGTACCTCTCCACTATAATCGCGGTAATCCTGGCGTAGCCAGCATCACGGTCTTAGCGTGACAATCAAGAATAGCATAATGGGGCGACAACCAGTCCATGCCCTAAATAATATCAAAGTCTACTATGTTGAGCAATAACAAATCGGCTCTGGTCTCAAAACCACTAAGAGAAATCAAACACGATCGATACACGCGGTTCACAACAAGAGAATATCCCACGGGAGTAGACACATAAACAAGGGAACTCAAAGAATCCCAAGATACGCCCAAATACGGGGAAAGATAAGAGGACACATAGGAATATGTAGAGCCTGGGTCAAATACTACCGACGCATCTCTATGTCAGACCGGGACAATACCTATAATGATAGAGTTGGAAGCAACTACCTCTATACGAGCAGGAAAAGCATAATATCTGGCATGGTCTCTCCCTCTAGGGTGACCTCGACCTCCCCGACCTCCACCTAAAGCTGGCTGAGCAAGTGAGGCGGTAGATGGTGCTGGAATCATAGCTTGAGGACCTGGTGGAGCACGCTGTTCCTGAGAAGTCTGTGGAGGTGCACCCCCTCCTAAATCTGGGGCAATCCCTCACCATAATGCGGGTGTCGCCACACTCAAAACAAGCCCTCGGAGAGCGTGGCTGATGTGACTGGCTTGGTCCAGGTCTCTTGGACTGACCGCTAAAAGCACCTAGTGCAGGAGGTGCACTAGATACTGGCGGTGCATAATAAGGCTCCTAGGGCCTAGAAGGGACTGGAATACCACTGGCGGCTGGAAGTGCAGAATGAATGGGGTGACTCACATAACCCCTACCATGGCGAGCTTCAGGGGCACGAGCACCAAAATAAGAACCAGTCTCTCAAGACCTCTTGGCCTCTCTCTCCTCTCTATCTCGGGCAAACATGCCCTCCAATCTCCTGACGATACTCACAACCTGCTGATAAGAAATATCCATCTCTAACTCCCTGGCCATACTGATCCGGATAGTGGGGTGGAGTCCCTCAATAAACCGACGAACCCTCTCTCGAACTGTGGCAACCAAGGACGGTGCATGTCGGGCCATGTCACGACCCCAAAACCTAACGTGTCGTGATGACGTCTATCGGTGGCACTAGGCAAGCTGACCTTCCCAAAAATACTTTCAAACTAAATATAAAAGTAAAGTAAGGCTTTTCATATATGGAACTTTTCATAAAATCAAAGTTAAACTCAAATTTGGAATAAAGTGCAGAAAATGAGCCCCAAATATCGGGGTGTCACCAAGTCATGAGCGTCTAAGTATTTAAAACTATTACAGTCAATCTCTAAATATCAGTACAAAATGGAAAGATATGTGGAAGGAGTAATAAGGTCCTACGGATACTGGCAGCTACCTTGCAGTCTCCGAAACTCAACTAGGCCTGGACTCAACAATCTTCGTGCTCAGACACACCTGGATCTGCACATGTAGTGCAGGGTGTAGCATGAGTACAACCAAATCAGCAAATAACAGAAATAAATATAGCCTAAGAATGATTTCTAACATGAAAGGAAGCCATGTTCTAATAGACAAGAATGCATATAAAACACAAATAAAGGCTATTAGGCTTCACAGTCTCCCGGGACGGACCAAGTCTCAATCTCTCACGGCGTACACTCACACGTTCATCATCTAGCATGGGTGCCACCTCCAAACAGTCATATTATACCAAACTCCGTATTTCATACCCTCATGACCAGATTTAAAATTGTTACTTACCTCAATAGTGTAGAACTCCTACTCCAGAATGCTCTTGCCTCTCAAATCGGCCTCCAAACGTCCTGAATCAAGCCACAAGCAATACAACGATCAATATAGGCTAAAGGAATCAATTCCACATAAAGAATACCAAATTATAGCCAAAATCCGAAATTGGCTCAAACTCGGCCCCCGGGCCCACGTCTCAAAATCTGACAAACATCACAAAACCTGAAAGCCCATTCACTCACGAGTCTAGTTGTGATGACCCAGAAGGTCATCTTATATTTTTGAACCCGAATCTTCACTCTTAAGCCTTAAAAATCTCATTTTTTTACCCTCATCGATTTGCGTGCGCAGGCAGGCATAGTTTCAGAAAGCTTTTATGTTGAAAATTGATGAAAATAAAAATTTATGCCTTAAAAGTTAATTTTAGTTGACTTTGGTCAATATTTTTGGTAAACGGGCCTGGATTCATATTTTGACGGTCGCGATGGATCCGTATCGAATTATGGGACCTGGGCATATGCCCGGAATCAAATTCTGAGGTCCCTAGCTCAAGTTATGAATTTTTGATAAAAATTAAAAGTCTGAAAATTAATTATTTCTATGAATTGATTGATGTTTGGCATTGCGAGTACCAGTCCGTATTTTGGTTCCGGAGCTCGGTGTAAGTTCATTATGATATTTAAGACTTGTCTGTGAAATTTGGTGAGAAATAAAGTTGATTTGACATGATTCGGACGTCCAGTTGAGAAGATATGAATTTTAAAGTGTCCTTGAGAATTGTATTCGATTTGGTGCTAAATTCGTAGTTCTAAGTGTTATTTTGGAGATTTGATCGCGCGAGCAAGTCCGTGTGATGTTTTTAGACTTGTGTGCATGTTTGGTTTGGAACCCCGGGGCTCGGGTGAGTTTCGGATAGGCCACGGGATGTTTTGGACTTTGGAAAATCTGGTATTTTGCTGCAGCAGGTGTTCTGGAAGGTCCTTCTTCGCATTCGCGAAGGTACTCTTGCGAACGCGAAGAGTAAACTGGGCAGCTGAAGTTTTCTTCTTCGTGAACTTGAAGGCTTTGTCGCGAATGCAAATTGATGAGGGCGTTACCCTTCACGAATGCGACCAGCTCCCCGCGAACGCATAGTGTTAGGCACACATGGGGAAGGGTTGGTCGTTCCTTCATCGCGAACGCGAGCATTGTCTCGCGAACGCGAAGGCCAGGGGGGAGTAACCATCGCAAATGCGAGCAGGGTCTTGCGAATGCGAAGGCTTGGCAGGCAGTATCCTTCATGAACGCGACAGTGGCCTCGCGAACACGATGCACACTGTCGCCCAGTGCATACAACAGAATCAAACACAAGTTTAAGCCATTTCTTCAACATTTTTCAAGAATCAAATGGGTAGAGGCGATTTTCAAGAGTCAGTTTTTCCCCCAAAGTGTTAGTAAGTGATTCTAAACCATTTTCTTTCAATTACCCATTGCATTTCTTGAATTATCAACCTAAAATCTAGAGTTTTCATGGTAGAATTAGGGGTTAGGGTAGAAACTAGGAATTTCGGAAATTTGGGGATTTAGACCTCAATTTGAGGTCGAATTCCAAAACTAATTATATATTCGGGCTCGGTGGTAAATGAGTAAATGGATTTTGGTCCAGACCTCGAGTTTTGACCAATAGGGCTTAGGGTCGATTTTTCGACTTTGTTGGAGGAAACTTTGAAAAATTTAATTTATGCAATATAATTGATTTCTTTAGCACTATTTGATATTATTGAGTCATTTTTGAATAGATACAAGTGGTTTGGAGGTGAATTCCAAAGGAAAAGTTGTGATTGAGAATTAAGTAGCCTTCGGAGCAAGGTAAATGTTGTGTCTAACCCTGACTTGAGGGAACTAGGAACCTTAGATTATTTGCTAAGTAAAATTCATGTGAGCGGTGTATATGTGAGGTGACGAGTACTTATGCGCCGCCAATTTACCTGTTTTTCCATGTTTCTTCTGTTTTCTTATATTGTATCTTCCTATGCCTAATTGCTACATGTTTATACTAGTATTGTTAAATTGATCATCGTTATCATGTTTACGGATTTTCTGTTGGTAATCGAGTATTTATTTAAAAGTTGAGATTTATATTGTGGAACCAAATGTTGAAGTAAGGTTTGTACTTGTTATTCTATCTCCCTGTTATTATCTATTCATTGCATTATGGTAAGGGAGAGTGTTAATGCACGAAGGGTGATGTCGTGACATGATATGAGAGTTAATGCACGAAGGGTGATGTCGTGCCATATTGTGAGTGTTAATGCACGAAGGGTGATGCCGTGCCATATTGTGAGTGTAAAAGCATGAAGGGTGATGTCGTGCCATATTGTGAGTGTAAAAGCACGAAGGGTGATGCCGTGCCATGGTACGAGAGTTAATGCATGAAGGGTGATGCCGTGCCGTTTCTATTGATTTTATGGTGACATTGAGAGTCAAAGCACGAAGGGTGATGCCGTGCATTTTTCCTAACTGTATTCACTATTCTTGTTGATTCATGGTATATTGACTGCTCTGGTGATCATTTTGTTGTAGTTCTTTATCTTGTATTCCCCTCAGTATGTTCCCCTCCCGACATTTCCTGTTTGGTTCTTCATTTCTGTTATTCGTGTATACACTATTAAATCGTACAGGTTGATTTGTAGGTGCCTTGCCTTAGCCTCGTCACTATTTCGTCGAGATTAGCCTCGACACTTACCAGTACGTGGGGTCGGTTGTACTGATACTGCACTCTGCACTTTCTGTGCAGATTTTGGTACCGGCTCGGGTTGATCGAGATTTTTGCTATTGGTCTGCTGTCCGGAGACTCAAGGTAGATCTGTCAGCGTTCACAGACCTTAAAGTCCCCGTCTATCTTCTCTGTCCTACTGTTTCTTTCACTCAGACAGTTGTATTTCTTTCAGACTATTACTTGTAGAAAATTCTAGAATGCTTGTGAATTATGACTCCAGATCCGGTGGTAGTAATTAATACAGTTTTATAATATTTCGCACTTATCATATTTCATCTTAGTTAATTATTGTTATTTACTGAATGGAAATAAGGAATTAGTTTAACAATTTTCTAACGTTGGCTTGCCTAGCAAGTGAAATGTTAGACGCCATCACGGTCCCGTCGGTGAGAAATTTCGGGTCGTGACACTAGTCATACCAAATTTACCAAAATCCGATAACAAAATCCCATTCAAAACCTCAAAATTCCATCTCAAGAACTCTTCCACTGTTTCACCAATTTTCACCCCCAAATCACAATTTAGATGATAAAAATCAAGATATAATGATGGAATTTAACCAAAACCAAGGGAGAAACACTTACCCCAATCAACTCCCTGAAAATCCCTTGACAAATTGCCTAAATCCGTGGTCTCTAGCTCAAAATATGAAAAATGGGTTCAAACCCCCGATTTTGAAATTTAACACTGCTGCCTAGATTTCCATCTTCCCGAATGCGGAAGTACCCTCGCGTTTGCGAAGCACAACTGCCTCTGCCCAGAAATCCCTTCAACACGAACGTGATCTACCACTCGCGAATGCGAACCTTTACTTAACCTTCTCTTCGTGAATGCGACCTCACCCTCGCAAATGCATAGACCAAATGAATGGGGTCCCCAACTTCCTCTTCCCTTCTTAGCGAACGCGTCACTCATCTCGCGTCTGCGATGCACTCTACACCTAAACCTTCGCGAACGTGTCCCTTACTTCGCGAACGCGAAGAATAATTCTTCCTAAATCTCCATATACTCTTTTCGAACGCGAGACCTACCTCGCGAATGCGTAAGAGGAAACCAGCAACAACAAAACAACTAGCATATCAGTTTTATCTCAAAGGCCATAATTGGTCCGTTAACCACCCAAAACGCACCCGAGACCCTCGGGACCTCAACCAAACATACCAACACATCCCATAATATCATACTAATTTAGTCGAACCTTCAAATCACCTTCAACAATACCAAAAACATGAATTACACACAGATTCAAGCCTAATGAACTTAGAAATTTTCGAATTCCACAAACAACGCCGAAACCTACCAAACCACGTCTGAATGACCTCAAATTTTGCACATAAGTCTGAAATGACACCACGAACCTACTCCAACTTCCGAAAATCCAATCCGACCCCAAACTAAGTGTCTCAATTCACTTCGAAACCACTCCGGGCCTGAACCAACTAACCCGATATATCATAATATAGCTAACAATCACAAAAGGAAGCGGAAATGGGGAAAACGGGGCTATAACTCTCGAAACGACCGGTCGGGTCGTTACATCCTCCCCCTCTTAAACAATCGTTCGTCCTCGAACGTGTCTAGAAACATACATGGAGTCTCAAATAGGTATGGATATCTGCTCCGCATCTCCCGCTTGGTCTCCCAGGTGGCCTCCTCCACAGGCTGACCTCTCCACTGCAGTTTTGCTGAAGCTATATCCTTTGACCTCAACTTCCGAATCTGCCAATCCGAAATGGCCACCGGCTCCACATCATAAGTCATATCACCCTCCAACTGAACCTTGCTGAAGTCCAAAACATAGGACGGATCGCCAACATACTTCTGGAGCATGGAAACATGAAACACTGGATGCATATTTGACAAGCTGGGTGGCAAGGCAAGCTTATAAGCCACCTCCCCTACCCTCTGAAGCACCTCAAAAGGCCCAATAAACCGGGGGCTCAACTTTCCCCTCTTCCCAAACCTCATAGCTCCCTTCATGGGTGATACCTTCAGCAAAACCTTCTCCCCAACCATAAAGGTCGCATCACAGACCTTCCTGTCCGCGTAGCTCTTCTGCCTAGACTGCATCGTGCGAAGCCGCTCCTGAATAAATTTCACCTTATGTAATGCATCCTAGACCAAGTCTGTACCCAAGAGCCTAGCCTCACCCGGCTCAAACCATCCTACTAGAGATCTACACCTCCTCCCAGATAAAGCCTCGTACGGAGCCATCTGAATGCTCGACTGATAACTATTGTTATATGTAAAGTTCGCAAACGGCAGAAACAGAACCCATGAACCCCTAAAGTCAATGACACAAGCGCGCAACATGTCCTCCAATATATGAATAGTGCACTCAGACTACCCATCCATCTGAGGGTGAAAAGTTGTGCTCAACTCAACCTAAGTACCCAACTCTCGCTGCACGGCCCTCCAAAACTACGATGTAAACCGAGTGCCCCTATCTGAAATGATAGAAAATGGGACACCATGCAGGCGAACAATCTCTCGGATGTAAATCTAAGCCAACCGCTCTGAAGAGTAAGTAGTTCCAACTGGAATGAAGTGCACGGACTTGGTCAACCAATCTTTAATAACCCAAATAGCATCGAACTTCCTCGAAGTCCGTGGGAGCCCAACTACGAAGTCCATGGTGATATGCTACCACTTTCATTCTAGGATCTCTAACCTCTGAAGCAAGCCACCCGGTCTCTGATTTTCATACTTAACCTGCTGACAGTTGAGACACCGAGCCACAAACTCAACTATATCCTTCTTCATCCGCCTCCACCAATAGTGCTGTCTCAAATCCTGGTACATCTTTGCGGCACCCGGATGGATGGAGTACCGCGAGTTATGGGCCTCCTCAAGAATCGACACTCAAAGCCCATCCACGTTGGGAACACATATCCGGCCCTGCATCCTCAACACGCCATCATCACCAGTAGTCACATCTCTGGCATCACCTCACTGAACCCTGTCCTGAAGAATGAGCAGGTGGGGGTCATCATACTGACGCTCCCTGACACGATCATAAAGAGAAGACCTGGAGACCACACAAGCCAATACCCGACTCAGCTCCGAAATATCCAATCTGACAAGCTAGACCGCTAGGGCCTGAACATCCAATGCCAAGGGTCTCTCTGCTGTTGGGCGATATGCTAAACTCCCCAATATCTCTACACGGCGACTCAAAGCATCGACCACCACATTGGCCTTCCCCGGATGGTACAAAATAGTGATATCATAGTCCTTGAGAAGCTCTAACCATCTTCGCTGATGCAAATTAAGATCCTTCTGCTTAAACAGATGTTGCAAACTCCGGTGATCAGTACAGATCTCACAATAAACCCCATACAAATAATGATGCCAAATCTTCAAGGCGTGAACAATGGCTGCTAACTCAAGATCGTGGACATGATAGTTCTTATCATGCGTCTTCAACTGGCGCGAGGCATAGGCAATCACCCTACCCTCCTGCATCAGAATACATCCAATACTTACCCTCGAGGCATCACAATACACAATGTAATAACTTGAAGCTGATGGCAGAACTAACACTGGAGCTGTGGTCAAAGCAGTCTTGAGCTTCTAAAAGCTCTCCTCACACTCATTCGACCACCTGAATTGAGCACCCTTTTGGGTCAATTTAGTCAAGGGCGATGCAATAGATGAAAATCCCTCCACAAAGCGACGGTAATAGCCCGCCTAACCAAGGGAGCTCCTAATCTTAGTGGCTGAGGATGGTCTAGGCCAACTCTGCACCGTCCCTATCTTCTTCGGATCCACCTGAATACCCTCACTGGACACCACGTTCCCCAAGAATGCTACTGAACCGAGCCAAACCTCACACTTGGAGAACTTTGCATAAAGCTTCACCTCCCTCAATCTTTGTAATACAATCCTCAGATGCTGGGAATGCTCCTCCTGGCTACGAGAGTACACCGGATGTCATCAATGAATACAATAATGAATGAGTCCAAATAGGGCCGGAATACACTGTTCATCAAATGTATGAATGTTGCTGGGGCATTGGTCAGCCCAAAAGACATCACTAAGAAATCATAATGGCCATATCGGGTCCTAAAAGCTGTCTTAAGAATATCTGACTCCCGAATCTTCAGCTGGTGATACCCGGACCTCAAATCAATCTTGGAGAACACCCTCGCTCCCTGAAGCTGGTCAAATAAATCATTAATATGAGGTAAAGGACACTTGTTCTTGACTTTGACCTTGTTCAACTGCCTGTAATCAATGCACATCCTCATGGAACCATCCTTCTTCTTTACAAATAGAACCGGTTCACCCCAAGGTGACATACTAGGCCGAATAAACCTCTTATCAAGGAGTTCCTGAAGCTGTCCCTTCAACTCCTTCAACTCCGCCGGTGCCATACGATACGCTGGAATAGCAATGGGCTGAGTGCCCGGCACCAAATTAATACCGAAGTCAATATCCCTGTCAGGCAGCATGCCCGACAAGTCTGCAGGAAACACTTCCAGAAAATCATGTATCACCTGAACATAATCAATGGTAGGAGTCTCTACATCAACATCCCTCACAAATGCCAAATACGATAGGCAGCCCTTCTCAACCATACGTTGAGCCTTCAAATATGAAATCACCCTACTAGGTACATAATCTATAGAACCACTCCACTCAACCCTCAAAAATCCCGGTATCACCAACGTCACGGTCTTTGCGTGACAATCTAGAACAGCATGACATAGAGATAATCAATATCAAATCAAATTCAACCATACTGAGCAGCAAAAGGTCTACTCGGGTATCCATACCCCCAATAGACGCCACACATGACCGATACATCCAGTCCATAATAACAATATCACCTACCAGAGTAGATACATGAACATACGAGACTAGAGACTCACGGGACATATCTAGAAAATGAGCGAAATACGAGGAAATATATGAATAAGTGGAACCAGGGTCAACTAATTCAGAGGAGTCTCTGTGACAAACTGAGACAATACCCGTAATCACAGTATCTGAAGCAATAGCATCTGGTCTGGTAGGGAGGGCATAGAAACGGGCCTGGCCATCCCCTGATCTGCCTCCCCCTCTCGGGCGGCCCCTAGCTGACTAGGCTTCACCCTAGCTGGCTGAGCTCCACCCCTGGCTGGCTGGGCGGATGGTGGAGGAACTGGTACTGGTGCCATCGACCGAGTACTCCGCTGTGGAGTCCCACCCAATAGCCTAGGGCAATCTCTCATAATGTGACCAAAATCTCCGCACTCGAAACAACCCCTCCTCTGACGAAACTGTTGCTCCTGATGCCCAAAAGAGCTACCCGAGGATACCTGAGTGAGCATGATGAGAACTCTATGCTGGTAGCGCACTGAATGATGACTGGCCCTACTGATGACTATGAGAACCATGGCCAGAT
>AWOL01S0003507.1:31322-106866 GCA_000715115.1 Nicotiana otophora
GGGGGGTTTCTATTTGTTAGTAAGTGAACACCAGAAGCTTGGACATTTTTATTTTTCAAGGTCGTTATCAAACTATCAAGGTGATCAATCTTTTTATTTAAAGCAACAAAATAAAATAAGTAAAACATGGAGTAGTAATTAGTTTACATCTAAGTATTTTCAACTTTATAAAGTAAAACACTTAAGAATTTGAATGGATTTGTAAGAAGAAAATACTTAGCATTGGAAACTTTCATGACAAATAAAGAACCTACGAGAAAAACGAATAAGAAATGAATTAATTAAAAAGGATTAGAAAACGTAGATCTTAGCATTAGCATTATATGCGTTATCACAATGTACTGGTCTCCTCAACCTTATTGTTACTTCAGTTATATTTGATATCATTCTTTGAAATTGCTATATGAGAAAGAAAAACTTATTTCTTCAAGAGGAATGCTAGGTACGGCCGGAACATGCTTTTTATGATGTAAGACAATTTTGTAGATACAAGTAACTCAATTGGTCAGTGCATCGTGCTGATAACATATTATGAAATAAAAGCAATTTAGTAAAATATGAACAAGAAATGTTGTTATGAAATAAAAGCAATTTAGTAAAATATGAACAAGAAATGTTGTTATGAAATAAAAGCAATTTAGTAAAACATGAACAAGAAATGGTGATAGAGAGATGGAAGAGATTTTCTTCTTCAATTGTGTATATTTTTCTATCTATTACAAGGCCTTTATATAGGCATGTAAAGTGAAGAATCGCTATTGTAAAATATATCATTGAACATGTCATTAAGCATTTGAGAGTAAGATCATGGAGGAGGTTATGAAGTTACGATCATAACTCCATAATTATTAGAGTATCGAGAGTTATGAAGATAATGGAGAATAGTAGACATCCACCATAATTTAATTTTGGTATAGATGAATTCACATAATCTTATTTATCTATACCTCATAAATTTCACCCCTTTAAATGTGAGCCCACATAAACTTTCCATTATTCTTGTGCAAGGACTTCCTCAAGCTTCAAAAATAGTATAAACATGACATACTTTTCCAATTTTCCATGTAAGCTTAAAAATTTTAAAACGAAAATAAACTAAGATACATGAATTCATCTTCATGTTCCAATATTTATAAAACGGTAGAAAGATGTATTTTGTTAGAAATATGTTTTGAAATTATAAGTAACTTTAGTTAGGTTTTCTGCCAAAGAATTTGCATAATTGTTGACTTAATATTTCGTTTGGACCCTTAAGATTTGGAGTAAAAAAAGTAAAGTGATTTGTACAAATTCAAAAACTATCTTTTTTTGAAGAAACCAAACTTATCAAAGAATTCTAAATGGGTTCCTTAGCAAATACTATATTCGTTATAGTATACACTAGCAATTACGTAAAACCCGAAGACTATAAGTGAAATCAGTTTAACAAGCCAAGAGATTGGTTATAAACATGTTTCAATGCATTCCCTAAGCCATTAATAGGTTTCCTCAGTTTGTAAGGTGAAAAGTGTTAAAATTTCATACGTTAGTACAAGACGAGTTTATAGATAAATTAAATTTGCTAAAGTAAGTGTTTCTTTAGAAAACAAATATGCATTAATTATATTTTTGAAATCTATCTATACTTCAATAAATGATCTATGAGGATATATAAAGAGTAATTTAAAAATGTATACATGAAAGCCTCCATAATCATTGCAATAGCCTCACTAAGTTGTTGCAATAGCAAAAGTAAACCGTTCCAACAGTTCTTAAGCACCGTTGCAATATATAACGGGAACCGTTGCTATAGCATTACAACCGTTGCAAATAGCCTAAACTTCATCCCACAAATTGATATTGCAACGGTTTAGAACCGTGCCATTGGACTTAATAACTGTTGCAATAGATAAGCTTAAGACAACGGTTAATGAACCGTGGCAACAGATAGGCCTATTGCAACGGTGTGGAAACCGTTACACAAAACTGTTGCAATAGTCCTATTAGCACGCGATCTAGTGGAACGGTTGGTAAATTGTTGCAAGAGGGCTATCGCAACGGTTTTCGTACCTATTGCAACTGTTTTTGCAGCGTTGCCATAAGCCTATTTTCTAGTAGTGACTTCATTATACTATTAAATGATATACTTAATCGATGTCCAAAATATTAAAGGACACTTATTTTTGAATGGAAATATAGCATTGCTTGCCTATTTATAATATTTTTTAGTAACTTGACATTGTAAGTAAAAATTTATAGTATAAGTTGAGTGGATAAGTCGAGCAGAGGATTTACCCATGCTGATTAGCGAACCACGATAATGAAGTAAGTAGTTTTCATGTAATTGTTTGTGTAATGACCCAACCGGTCATTTTAACTTTTAGAAATTTATTCCCTAAAATAAAACTCCCTAAATATTCTTTTATTAATTTATGACTCGCGGGGATGGTTGGTTCGAGATTTGGAAGTGTGTGGGTTGAAATCGGAACACTTGGTTCCTTAAGTTAGCTTTAAATGGACAAGTTTGACTTCGGTCAACATTTTGAAACAACGACCCCGGAATCGGGATTTGACGGTTCCAATAGGTTCGTATGATGATTTTGGACTTAGGCGTATGTCCGAATCGGGTTTTGGATAACCCGGAAGCGTTTTGACGCTTAATAGTAAATATCAACTATTTGAAGGTTTAAAATTTTTTAAATTTGGTTTGAAGTAGGGTTTTGAGTAATTAAAGTCCGTTTGAAATTCTGAGTTTGGGAATAGTTCCGTATTTATGATTTAAGACTTGCACGTATATTTTCGTGTCATACCGAGTAGTTTAAGTATATTTCGGCGCATTGAAAGTAAATTGAAGAACTTAAAATTTTTAAGTTTGAATCAATTTGGTTTAGGGTATGATTCTTAGATTTGATATTGTTTTACGCATTCTGAGAGTTCGAGCGAGTCCATTTTATGATTTCAAACCTGTTTGTATGTTCGAGCGGGGCCCGGGTGCCCCGAGTGTTAACCGGACGAAGCTCGAATCAATTTTGGAATTTTGAAGAAGAGGCGAAGCCTTCTGCTTCTGGTACGTTTGCACTTCTGCTTGGACAGCCGCAAGTGCGACTCTCGCAGATGCGAGGTTTATGCGCATAAGCGAAAAAGAGAAGGGGAGGTCTGCCATCGCAGGTGCGGAATCTCAGGCGCACCTGCGAACGCGCAGGTGCGAGCATTTTTTTGCAGATGCGAGGCTTGGCAGGAGAGGGAAAACTCGCACCTGCGAGGCTTTTCCGCAGGTGTAGAAGCCGCAGGTACGGTACCTCTTCTGCAGGTGCGAAAATCACTGTTGGGCAGAATGGTTAAAAGTCGGGGCTCAAACATTTTGAGCCCATTTTTCCTCCATTTCCAGGTGATTTCAGAGCTTTTGAGAAGAGGGTTTCAACTAGCAATTGAAAGGTAAGATAATTCCACACCCCTTTAGTTAAATACATAGATTATAGGTAGATTATAACTAGTAAATCTTAAAAATCAAAGATTTTTATGAAAAACCTAGATTTTTATAAAAGTGAGATTTTAACCACGAAAATAGTTATGGATTTGGGTAGAAACTATATATTTAAGTTATTGAGATTATGGGAAATGTTTTCATCCGAAACTTTTCAGAATCCGAGCACGTGAGCCCGGGGTGAATTTTAGGAATTTTACTATTTTGGATAAGGTAATTTATTTAGTAGATACATTGCGAATCATTTAGCATATATTAACTATTGTGTATAATATTTGGATAGTTTCGGATCTTTCGGTGTCGAATCAAGAATTCAACGCGACGTGGTAATCGGAAAGTGGACTTTGAGACGAGGTAAGTCTCTTGTCTAATCTTGTGAGGGAGAAATTATCCGATAGGGATTAAATTGAATAATTGTTGCTAATTGCAGGGGCTACGTATGCACGAGGTGACGAGAGTCCGTGCATATCTATTATTATGCTAAAGTCCGGGTAGTTTAGGACTCAAAGCATGAATTACTTGTATAAATTATATTTCTTATTTAATTAATATTAATTGATATATATGAATATATTGTGAATTGTTAGATAAAGATATTAAAGGATGGAAATCTCATATACTTGATTTTCTGTTTAAATTAATTAATTGTTAGAAGAAATTGTTCTTCCTCCCGAATTTATCTTATACTCCCTCCGTTGCATAAACCCTCCGTTGCAATTTATGTGAACTCATTTGACTGGGCACAGAGTTTAAGAAAAGAGAGAAGACTTTTGAATTTGTGGTGTAAAATGAGGCACATATATTTTGTGTGGCTATAAATCATTGCATAAAGGTAAATTGTATCCAAATAGGAAAAGGGGTCATTCTCTTTGGCACGAACTAAAAAGAAAATAGGTTCACATAAATTAAAACAGAGGGAGTAATAAATATTGTCACGAACCAATTTCCCCTATAGATCGTGATGGCGCCCAACACTACAGCTAGGCAAGCCAACTGATAAATTAAATGTATATTGATTAAACTTTTTATCCAAGAAAATAATAAAATATCAAATTCTACCAATGTGTGTGCCAAAACCTGGTGTCATAAGTGTATGAGCATCTAGTAGATTATACAAAATCTCAAATACTGTCTGACATAAAAATAGACAGAATGAAAAAAAACATACAAAGAGAGACATTGGTAGCTGCAGAACGGCTCAGAAAGGTAGCTCACCACTATGCCCCTGGATAACGTGGGTGTAAGACGGTAGGTCCTCCACTAGTACCTTCGGAATAAGAGTATTTATTGTAAAATTATTCGAGAGGATAACAATTTATTTTAACAATTAATTAATCTAAACAAAATTAAGCATATGAATATTTCATATGTTTTTTACCTTTCATAGCAATTCACAATATATACATCAAATATTTTAATTAATAAAGAATACAATTTACACAAGTAATTCATGCTTTGAGTTCTAAACTATCCGGACTTTAGCATTAATAGTAGCTACGCACGGACTCTCGTCACCTCGTGCGTACATAGCCCCCGCAATTAGCAACAATTATTTAATTTAATCACCTACGGGGTAAATTTCCCGCTCACAAGATTAGACAACAGACTTACCTCAATTTGCTCCAATTTAATCCACTAGAAGGCCTTTTTCTCGATTATCCAACTTTGATTGGCTCGAATCTAACCATAAATAATTCGATACAATCACTAAAATTTATAGGAATCAATTCTATAAGAAATACTACATTTTCAATAAAAATCCCGAAATTAATTAAAATTCGTCCATGGGGCCAACATCTCGGAATCCGACGAAAATTATGAAATCCGACAACCCATTCAATTACGAGTCCAACCATACCAGTTTCACTCAAATCCGACTCTGAATCGATACCGAAACCTCAAAAATTCATTTCTATGATAGTTCTAAAATTTTCCAAATTTCTATCTCAAAACACTAATAAAATGGTGAAAACAATGATATATTTGTGTATATCGACCAAATCCGAGTTGGAATCACTTACACCAAATGTCTTTTCTTGAACATCTGTCAAAAGTCGCCTCTGCTCAAGCTCAAGTTTGTCAAAAATGGAAAATGGGTCGAATGCCTTTGTTTCTAAAACTTACAGATTTGTCCAGTCCGATCAGGGAACTCGATCAGGGGAGCTCGATCAGGGGAGCTCGATCATGGGAGTGCGATCTCGGGAGCTCGATCTTGGGAGCTCGATTATGGGAGTTCGATCTCGGGAGCTCAATCTTGGGAGCTCGATCATGTGAGCTCGATCTTGGGAGCTCGATTTTGGGCCTCGATTTTGGGCTCGATCTTGGGCTCGATCACAGCCCAGAATTTCCAGTAGAAGAGAAAAATTGCAGAAGCTGTTTAAGTCCAATATTTGATCCGTTAACCATCCGAAACTCACCCGAGGCCCTCGGGACCTCAACCAAATATACCAACAAGTCCTAAAATATCATACGAACTTAGTCGAACCTCTAAATCATATCAAACAATGCTAAAACTATGAATCATACCCCAATTCAAGCTTAATGAAACTAAGAATTTTCAACTTCTACATTCGATGTCGGAACCTATCAAATCAAGTTCGATTGACCTCAAATTTTGCACACAAGTTATAAATGACATAAAGGAGCTGTTAAAATTTTAAGAACTGGATTTCTACCCCGATATCAAAAATTCAACTCCCCGGTCAAACTTCCAAACTTTAAATTTCTATTTTAGCCATTTCAAGCCTAATTTCACTACAGACTTCCAAATAAAATTCCGATCACACTCCTAAGTCCAAAATCAACATACGGAGCTGTTGGAATCATCAAAATTCTATTCTGGGGTCATTTGCACATAATTCGACATCCGGTCACTATTTGAACTTTAACTTTTAATTTTTATCGAAATTCTATATCTCGGGCTAGGGACTTCAGAATTTGATTCCGGGCATACGCCCAAGTCCCAAATCACGATAAGGACCTACTGGAACTGTCGAAATACTTATTCGAGTTCGTTTGCTCAAAATGTTGACCAAAGTCAACTCAATTGAGTTTTAAAGCTCTAATTCACATTTTAATCCATATTTCACATAAAAACTTTTCAGAAATATTTACGCATTACGCACGCAAGTCGAGGAATGATATATAGTACTTTTCGAGGTCTTAGAACATAGATTTAATTATTAAATTTAAAAATGACATTTTGGGTCATCACAAATATACTCTCCTTCCGGAGGTACATAAGAAAATGTCCTCCTTTCTTGTGGAGCGGGCCGAACGCCTCGACAGGATAGATGCATCTATGGATCGCGCCGCACATCCCTCGGTAGTGTACATGACACTCTGGATCGGGCCGTACGTCCTCGACATAAATCGTGCTTAATAATAATAATTACACGATACTTTAATAGTTATTTCAAGCTTGCGAAGCTAATTGATAAATTAGAGAATTCTTGAAATGTAATGAATTATTATTCCTGCTTGTTAAGGAATTAATTTTTATTCATGTAAATGAGATTAATTGATAAATGGGAAATTATTTGAATTTAAGAAATTTAATTAATATATTGAGAATTGTTGCATTTGAAGGAATATGATTATTTCCGCTGGTTAGATAAATTATTGTAAATTCTGTGAATCTTGCTGATTTAGATATTCTAGTTGTATTTCAGTTATTATTATTGACCCATAGTGAGTGTCAAAGTCAGTTATCTCGTCTCTACCACTTCAAGATTAGGCTTGATACCTACTGGGTACACGTTGTTTACATACTCATACTACACTTGCTGCACTTTTTGTGCATGACCTGAAATAAGTACTAGTGGGGGACCTATCGTCTTACACCCACGTTATCCAGGGGCATATTGGTGAGCTACCTTTCTGAGCCGTTCTGCAGCTACTAGTGTCTCTCCTTATATTTTTCATTCTGTCTATTTTTATTTCAAACAGTATTTGAGGTTTTGTATAATCTACTAGTTGCTCATACACTTGTGACACCAGGTCTTGGCACACACATTGGTAGAATTTGGTGTCTGATTATTTTTTTGGTTTTAAATTTTGTCAATATATGCTTAATTTATTAGGTTGGCTTGCCTAGCTATAGTATTGGGCGCTATCACGACCAATAGGTGATATTGGGTCATGACAACATGGTATCAGAGCACTAGATTTACGTAGGTCTCACAAGTTATGAGCAGGCTTAATAGAGTCTTGCGGATCGGTACAGAGACATCTGTACTTATCTTTGAGAGGCTATAGGGTGTTAGGAAATTACCTTTCTTTATATTCCATCCTGCAATTGATGTTGTTCTAAATATCCTTCTCTTATTCTCTCTCAGATGGTGAGAACGCGCTCGAATGAGGTTCCAGGCCAGGGAAGAGCTACTCCCCCAGTTGCTAGAGGACGAGGCAGAGGCCGAGCAAGGGCTTCAGCCCGTGGTAGAGGACGAGGACGTCCCAGGACTGTTCCAGTTATGCCGCCAGTGGGTCCAGCAGAGCACCCCCATTGTTGAAGAACAGGATGAGGTGCTTGTGGCAGAGCCAGCTCTGGTGGATTTCACATCTGCACCGGGATTTCAAGATGTCATGGGTCGTATGCTGCGGTTCATAGACAATATGACTCAGGCTGGTTTAGTTCCCGGCAGACCCAGCCACATCTCAGGTGAGCGGAGGAGCACAGACCCCTACCGCGCAGGCTCATGGATAGGCAATTGCTGTATATCAAACCCAGGGTGCACTACCCGTGGGTGGAGCCTAGCCAGAGGCAGCAGCTACACCTGAGCCCAGGCCAACTGTAGCCATCGATCCTCAGAAACTATTGGACCGATGGACTAGACTATATCCTCTTGTCTTTGGAGGTGCGCGAAATAAGGATCCACATGACTTCATTGATCGTTGCAGGGACAGACTGCATAATATGAGGATATTAGAGTCTCATGGGGTAGACTTTGCTAATTTTCAGCTAGAGGGCAGAGCCCGTAGATAGTGGCAGTCTTATGTTCTTGGCAGACCAGCAGATTCTCTTCCAATGACTTGGGACAGGTTCACCCGTATCTTCTTGGACGGGTATATTCCACCCTCCAGAGGGAAGAGTTGCGATTTTAGTTTGAGCAGCTCCAGCAGGGTCAGATGTCAGTAACCGATTATGAGGCGAGGTTTTCTAAATTATCTCACCATGCACTTATGATACTCCCTACTGAGGCGGAGAGAGTGCGGAGGTTTGTAGACGGTTTACATACTGGCATTCAGGCCACTATGGCTCAATAGGTTGATATGGGTACTTCTTTTGAGTTAGTTGTGGAGATAGCCCGGAGGATTGAGGGTGTGCGTCAGCGAAGCCGAGAGCATATTATGAGAGATAAGTGGTTCAGGTACTCTAGAGAGTTCAGAGGTGCTCCGCCTGGGGGTAGAGGTCAGTTCGTGAAGGGGCAGTCCAGCAGACCCCCATTTCTAGCAACACCACCTCCTCGGGGTACTCCAGTGTGACCTTATCTCAGTGTTGTACCAGAGAGTTCTTATCGCCCACCAGCTATTCAGGGTCCTCCCAGTGGGTAATTAGGTCCCCAGGTCCAGACTCTTAGTCAGCAACCCATCGCACCGAAGAGTTGTTACGATTGCGGTGATCCTAGTCACATGCGAAAGGTTTGCCCCAGGCTTTGGGTAGACCGGTACAGCAGGGTCAACAACCTATGCTTACCAAACCAGTTGCTCCACCAGTAGTCCGACCACCAAGAGGTGGAGGACAGGTGGGTAGGGGCCGACCTAGAGGTGGAGGTCAGCTAGGCGGAGGCCAACCAGTTGGCGCTCCAGCTCGGTTCTATGCTTTTCCGGCTAGACTAGATGCAGAGGCCTATGATGCTGTGATTACAAGTATTATTTCTGTTTGTGGCAAAGATGCCTCTGTATTATTTGATCAAGGATCCACGTATTCATATGTGTCATCTCTATTTGCTCCATTCTTGGGTGTCTCTCGTGAGTCCTTGAGTACTCCTATTTAAGTGTCCACTCCTGTAGGCGATTCTGTTATTGTGAACCGGATCTACCGGTCTTGTATTATTACATTCTGTGGTTATGAAACTAGAGCAGATCTCTGATTTCTCGAGATGACCGATTTTGAAATTATTCTAGGTATAGACTGGTTATCTCCATATCATGCTATTCTAGATTGTCATGCCAAAACTGTTACCTTGGCTATTTCATCTTTGCCTAGGCTGGTGTGGAAGGGTTCTTCGGTTAGTTCATTTAATCGGGTTATTTCTTTTATAAAGGCTCAACACATGGTTGAGAAGGGTTGTTTGGCTTATCTAGCCTATGTTCGGTATACTACTGCAGAGACTCCGACTATTGATTCAGTGCTAGTAGTTCAGGAGTTCTCCAATGTATTTTCTTTAGATCTTCCAGGTATGCCACCTGATCGGGATATTGATTTCTATATTGACTTGGCTCTAGATACTCGGCCTATATCTATTCCACCGTATCGCATGGCTCCGAAAGAATTAAAAGAGTTGAAACAACAGCTTGAAGAGTTACTAGCCAAAGGGTTCACCAGACCGAGTGTATCGCCTTAGGGTGAACCAGTATTATTTGTGAAGAAGAAAGATGGCACAATGCGAATGTGTATTGACTATCGCCAATTTAACAAAGTTACTATTAAGAACAAGTACCTGCTGCCGCGTATTGATGATCTATTTGACCAGTTGCAGGTTGCTAGGGTGTTCTCTAAGATCGACTTGAGGTCGGGGTATCATCAGTTGAAGATTCAAGATTCGGATATTCCGAAAATTGCTTTCCGTACTAGATATGGTCATTATGAGTTTCTGGTAATGTCTTTCGGTTTAACTAATGCCCCGACATCGTTTATGGATCTGATGAACAGGGTATTCTGGCCATATATTGATTCGTTTGTCATGGTCTTCATTGATGACATTTTGATCTACTCGCGCAGTAAGGAGGAACATGAGCAGCATATGAGAGTAGTGCTTCAGATATTGCGGGAACAAAAGCTATATGCTAAGTTCTCTAAATGTGAGTTTTGGCTAGATTTTGTAGCATTTTTGGGACATATTGTATCGGGCAAAGGTATTAAAGTTGATCCCAAAACAATTGAGGCAGTTCAGAATTGGCAACAACATACTTCGGCGACTGAGATATGGAGTTTTCTGGGTTTAGCAGGTTATTATCGTCGGTTCATGGAAGGTTTTTCATCTATTACAGCACTTTTGACCAAATTAACCCAGAAGGATGTCCAATTCCGATGGTCCGATGATTGTGAGTCAAGATTTCAGAAGATCAAGAGAGAATTGACTACAACACCAGTGTTAGTGTTACCTTCCGGTTCGGGAATGTATACAGTGTATTGCGACGCTTCACGCGTTGGTTTGGGTTGTGTATTAATGCAGGAGGGGCGAGTTATTTCATATGCTTCACGTCAGTTGAAGCCCCACGAGAAGAATTATCTGGTACATGATTTGGTGTTAGCTACGATTGTTCACGCCCTTAAGATTTGGAGGCATTATCTTTATGGGTTGTCTTGTGAAGTTTATACTGATCATCGTAGTTTGCAGCATTTGTTCAAGCAGAGGGACCTAAATTTGAGGCAGCGTAGATGGCTGGAATTACTAAAAGATTATGATATTATTATCCTATATCATCCAGATAAAGCAAATATAATTGCAGATTCCTTGAGTAGAAAGGCGGAGAGTATGGGTAGTTTGGCTTTCATTTCAACAGAAGAGAGTCCATTAGCTTTGGATATCCAGTACTTGGCCAACAGACTTGTGCGGCCAGATATTTCAGAGCACAACCGAGTTCTTGCATCTGTTGTAGCTCAGTTTTCACTTTTTAAGAAGATCAAGGCTCGCCAGTATGATGACTCACACTTAATGGTTCTTCGAGAAACGGTACTACGAGGTGGTGCCAAGGAAGTTACTATTGGTGCGGATGGTGTTCTGCGACTCCAGGATCGTCTGTGTGTTCCTAATGTGGATGAACTGAGGAAAAAGATCCTGGAGGAGGCACACAGTTCTTGGTATTCTCTTCATCCAGGTGCTACGAAGATGTATCGTGACTTGAGACAGCATTATTGACGGTGATGAATGAAAAAGGACATAGTTGATTATGTAGCTAGGTGTCTAAATTGCCAGCAAGTTAAATATGAGCACCAGAGGCGAGGTGGCCTACTTCAACAGATGACCATACCAAAGTGGAAATGGGAACGAATTACTATGGACTTTGTAGTTGGGTTGCCGCGGACCTTGAGGAAGTTTGATGCAGTTTGGGTAATTGTTGACAGGTTGACCAAGTCAGCACATTTTATTCCTGTTGTGACTACGTATACTTCAGAGAGGTTGGCCCAGATTTATATTCAGGAGATAGTTCAGTTGCATGGTGTGCCAATTTCCATCATATCCGATAGAGGCGCTCAGTTTACTTCACATTTCTGGAGAGCAGTACAGAGTGAATTAGGGACCCGTGTAGAGCTCAGCATAAACTTTCATCCGCAGACCGACTGGCAGTCAGAGCGGACAATTCAGATTTTTGAGGATATGCTCAGGGCATGTGTGATTGACTTTGGAGGTCAGTGGGATCGTTTCCTGCCTTTGGCCGAGTTTGCTTATAATAACAGTTACCAATCCAACATCGAAATGGCTCCATTTGAGGCTTTATATGGCTGTCGATGCCGTTCACCTATCGGATGATTTGAGCCCGGTGAGGCTAAGTTATATGGTACTGATTTGGTAAAAGATGCCTTGGAAAAGGTAAAGTTGATTCAGGAGCGACTTCGTACAGCACAGTCCAGACAAAAGAGTTACGCGGATCAGAAAGCGCATGATTTATCTTTTATGGTAGGTGAAAAAGTTCTCTTGAAGGTTTCGCCGATAAAGGGAATTATGAGATTCGGGAAGAAGGGCAAGTTGAGCCCAAGGTTTATAGGCCCATTTGAGGTGTTGAGACGAGTTGGGGAGGTTGCTTATGAGCTTGCATTGCCTCCCAGTCTATCAGGAGTTCATCCGTTTTCCATGTATCTATGCTCCAGAAGTATCATGCTGACCTATCACATGTGTTGGACTTCTACACAGTTCAGCTAGATAAGAGTTTGGATTATAAAGAAGAGCCATTTGCCATTGTTGATAATCAAGTTCGCCAGTTGAGGTCCAAGAGAATTTCTGCAGTAAAGGTCCAGTGGAGGGGCCAACCAATTGAGGAAGCGACTTGGGAGGCCGAGGAGGACATGCGGAGCAAATATCCACACTTATTTAGCACTCCAGGTATTATTCTAAACCCATTCGAGAACGAACGTTTGTTTAAGAGGTGGAGAATGTAATGACCCAACTGGTCATTTCAACTTTTAAAAACCCGTTCCCTAAAATAAAACTCCCCGAATATGCTTTTATTAATTTATGACTCGCGGGGATGGTTGGTTCGGGATTTGGAAGTGTGTGGGTTGAAATCGGAAAACTTGGTTCCTTAAGTTAGCTTTAAATGGACAAGTTTGACTTTGGTCAAGATTTTGAGAAAACGACCCCGGAATCCGGATTTGACGGTTCCAATAGGTTCGTATGATGATTTTGGACTTGGGCGTATGTCCGATTCGAGTTTTGGATAACCCAGGAGCATTTTGACGCTTAATAGTAAAAATCAACTATTTGAAGGTTTAAAAATCTTTAAATTTGGTTTAAGCATATTTCGGCGTATTGGAAGTAAAATGAAGAACTTAAAATTTGGTTTAGGGTATGATATTTAGATTTGATGTTGTTTTACGCGTTCTGAGAGTTCGAGCAAGTCTGTTTTATGATTTCAAACCTGTTGGTATGTTCGGGCGGGCCCCGGGGGCCCCGAGTGTTAACCGGACGAGGCTCAGATTAATTTTGGAATTTTGAAGAAGAGCTGAAGCCTTCTGCTTCTAGTATGTTCGCACCTGCGTTTGGACAGCCGCAGGTGCTACTCTCGCAGATGCGAGGTTTATTCGCAGAAGCGAAAAAGAGAAGGGGAGGTCTGCCATCACAGGTGCAGAATCTTGGGCGCACCTACGAACGCGCAGGTGCGAGGCTTGGCAGGCGAGGGAAAACTCGCACTTGCGAGGCTTTTCCGTTGGTGCGAAAATCACTGTAGGGCAGAATGGTTAAAAGTCGGGGCTCAGACATTTTGAGCCCATTTTCCCTCCATTTCCGGGCAATTTCAGAGCTTTTGAAAAGGGGGTTTCAACTAGCAATTGAAAAGTAAGTTAATTCCACACCCCTTGAATTAAATACATAGATTATAGGTAGATTATAACTAGTAAATCTTAGAAATCAAAGATTTAGATGAAAAACCTAGATTTTTATAAAAGTGAGATTTTAACCACGAAAATAGTTATGGAATTGGGTAGAAATTATATATTTAAGTTCTTGAGATTATGGGTAACGTTTTCATCCAAAAATTTCTAGAATCCAAGCATGTGGGCCCGAGGTGAATTTTAAGAATTTTACCATTTTGGATAAGATAATTTATTTAATAGATAAATTTCGAATCATTTAGCACATATTAATTATTGTGTATAATATTTCGATAGTTTCGGATCTTTCGGCATCGAATCAAGAATTCAACGCAACGTGGTAATCGGAAAGTAGCCTTTGAGACGAGGTGAGTCTCTTGTCTAATCTTGTGAGGGGGAAATTACCCCATAGGGATTAAATTAAATAATTGTTGCTAATTGCGGTGGCTACGTACGCACGAGGTGACGAGAGTCCGTGCGTAGCTACTATTATGCTAAAGTCCGGGTAGTTTATGACTCAAAGCATGAATTACTTGTGTAAATTGTATTCCTTATTTAATTAATATTAATTGATATGTATGAATATATTCTGAATTGTTAGATAAAGATATTAAAGGATGAAAATCTCATATACTTGATTTTCTGTTTAAATTAATTAACTGTTAAAAGAAATTGTCCTTCCTCCCGAATTTATCTTATAATAAATATACTCTCCTTCTCGAGGTACATAAGAAAATGTCCTCCTTTCATGTGGAGCGGGTCGAACGCCTCATCAGGATAGATGCATTTATGGATCGTACCGCACGTCCCTCGGCAGTGTACACGACACTCTGGATCGGGTCGTACGTCCTCGGTAGAAATCGTGCTTAATAATAATAATTACACGATACTTTAATAGTTATTTCAAGCTTGCGAAGCTAATTGATAAATTGGAGAATCCTTGAAATTGAATGAATTATTATTCCTACTTGTTAAGGAATTAATTGTTATTCCTGTAAATGAGATTAATTGATAAATTGGTAATTATTTGAATTTAAGAAATTTAATTAATATATTGAGAATTGTTGCATTTGAAGGAATATGATTATTTCTGCTGGTTAAATAAATTATTGTAAATTCTGTGAATCTTGCTGATTTAGATATTTTAGTTGTATTTCAGTTATTATTATTGACCCATAGTGAGTGTCAAAGTCGGCCGTCTCGTCTCTACCACGAATGCTTGCCTAGCTGTAGTGTTGGGTGCCATTACGACCAATAGGTGATATTAGGTCGTGACAGTTAGAACCAATAAAATTTTGATATTTATTTCAGTTTGGATTTTTTTGTAGATGGACAATAATACGAGATTTCTTTTATAACAAAAACATTGTATTATTATTCTAATATTTAAAGGAAATATTAACCTATATAGCACCTCACCCAACCACTTAAACTATAAATCAACAATTTTGTAATATGTATAAATCATGGATAGAATATGTATAACTATGTGCAATTCTTACATAAATAATATATTCCAGCCAAAAATATAAATAATTAATAAAATCAACAACTTCTGTAAAACCCCAACATAGTATGATTGGGCTCGTTTTCAAATATCACTTATTGCAGGAGCCGTGTTTCACGTCCCAAAATCCACTATAGATCGTGATGGCGCCTAACGTCATCGTCAGGCAAGCCAATAGTAATTTACTAAATTAATTACTCATTTATATTACTTTTAAAATCATAATTTTTATTAATTAGGTAGTATGAAATAGAATTTACAGGGTGAAACTATGTTAATTACGTGAACTACCATACTAAACATCCAGTAGGAACTCCCCAAACCCGATGTCACAAGTGCATGAACATCAACTAGGGAATATGATAAAATACATCCTCTGTCTGGAATACAAATTAGACAGGAGAACGTAAATAACTTTGATGAAGACTCAGTATGATGTGGATTCGTAACATGGAATGCAGCTTACCGTAAGTCCCCGCAATAGCCGCGCCTCTGCGCCCAGAAGACTACTAGACTTATATGTACCTGCACAAAATGTGCAGCAAGTATAGTATGAGTACGTAAATAAACACATATCCAGTAAGTATCAAGTCTAATCTCTAGGAAGTAGTGACGAGAGGCTGACATCGACACTTACTAAATGTAAAATAAAGCAATATAATAAAAGCGTAAGTAGATATGAAGTGCACATCAATAGTGGGGCAAATTTGTAAGGTTTAAAATCTTCCAATTATTTCTTTTAAAGCATAAGTTTCTCGATTCTTGTATTCTACATTAATATCTTAGAAAAATGCCAAGTGTCAATACCAATTAATTAAGAAATACTATAAAATGCTCGGCTTCACTGGAAGGTTTATGTTGTGAATATTCGAGCTAGTAACGTTAACGCACGATTCTGCCGAGGTCGTTCAGCCCAATCCGGAATAACGTGTACACTGCCGAGGGACGTCCGACACGATCCATAGATGCATCTATAATGCCTAGGCATTCTACCCACTCCACAAGAAAGGATGACATTTTATGAACCTCCGGAATGAGAAGCTATCACAAGGCTAACACATAAGGATGTACAATTTCTATTAACGGTCGAGTAATTTGCCCAAAAGTTCACGTATGTAAAATTTCGGTCTTTTACTATTTCCGCTAACAATTTTCAATATGATTCAAGTGCTTCAATTAATAAAGGATGCAAACATTACAAGCAGTTCATGATTTGGGTCCTAAACTACCCGGACATAGCATAATTAGTAGCTACGCACAGACTCTCGTCACCTCGTGCGTACGTAGTCCCTATAATTAACAATAAATATTAATTTAAATCACATATGGGGTAAATTCCCTCTTACAAGCTTAGACAAGAGACTTACCTCGTTCCAAAGTTCCATAGCTGGCTCCAACACCACTCTAACACCAAAAACTGATGCTTGTTGATCCAAAACTATGCAAATAATGTGCAAATCAATAAATATGTGTTCTAATACCCATAACTCATCAATTCAAACAATTTCCAACTCTACTCGAAAAGTCGATAAAATTCACCCTCGGTCTCACGTGCCCGGTTTCCTAAAATATTCGAAGATAAACTTTACCCACAAGATTATGAACTCAAATATATGATTTATTCCCAGTTTCATGTCCAATTTCGTGGTAAAAATCCAAAATTACCATTTTCTAGGTTTCCTTCAAAATCTCACAATTTCTACCAATTTTCATGCTTGCATCCATATAAAAACTATGTATTTAACTCACAATGTGAAGAAATCACTTACCCCATTATAGTTGATGAAGATGGCACTCCAAAAGTGCTCCAACATCGGCTCCCATGGACGAAATGAGATGAAAATGGGCCAAACCCCCATTTTAAAGAACACTCATTGCCCAACGCAATTTTCGCTTATGCGGTGAGAAGGCCGCTTCTGCGACAGCCCCTTCTGCGGCTCTAAGTCTCGCACCTGCGAGAAACCAAGCCAAGGTCGCTGGCCACTTCTGCAGCCATCCTGTGCATCTGCGCCCATACTTTTGCGTTGCCAACTCCGCAGGTGCAGTCTCGCTTCTGCGGCGAGATGGCCGCATCTGCGGTCTCAGCACTTCCCCACGAAATCCGCATATGCTCCCCCTTGGCCGCTACTTCGGCTCCGCACCTGAGGCCAAAACCCCGCATGTGCGATTACACTAGAAGACAGCTGTTTCAATCCTTTTTCCAAGTCCAAACTCGATCCGTTGACCACTCGGGATCCACCCGAGGCCCTCGGGACCTTAACCAAATATACCAACACGTCCCAACATACCACACGAACTTAGTCATACCTTCAAATCACATCAAATAACATTAAAATCATGAATTGCACCCCAATTCAAGGTTTATGAACTTTAGAACTTCAAACTTCTACATTCTACGCCGAAACCTATCAAATCAAATCCGATTGAACTCAAATGTTTCACACAAGTCATAATTGACATTACGGACCTAATCCCAGTTCCGGAATCCGAATCCGACCCCTATATCAAAAAGTCCACTCCCGGACAAACTTTTCAAAAATCATCAAATTTCCCACTATCACCAATTGATGCCGAAACGACCTACGGACTTACAAATCAACATCCGGACATGCTCCTAAGACCAAGATCACCATACAGAACTATTCCCATGCTCGGAATCTCAAACGGACACCGATAACATCTAAATCTATTGCGAACCAAACTTAGGAAATTCTTAAACCTTCAAAATGACAACCTTCCATAATAAGCGCCGAGTTATTCCCGGGCTACCCGACACTCGACCCGGACATACGCCTAAGTCCAAAATCATCACACAAACCTATTGGAACCTTCAAATCCTGATTCCAAGGTCATTTATTAAAAATTCAAACCTTAGTCAATTTTTCCAACTTAAATCCTCCGAATTTAGAATTTTCTTTCCAGATTTACTCCGAACCTCCCTAAATTCGATTCCGATCACACGTACAAGTCATAATACCTGATGCGAAACTACTCAAGGCTTTAAACCTCCGAACGACACACTAGGGCTCAAAACGAACGGTCAGGTCGTTACATTCTCCCCCACTTAAACATACGTTCGTCCTCGAACGTGCTAAGAGTTTCTCAGGAGCTGTCCAAAATTATTGTTTAACACCTTGTGCACCTACCCGTGCCATCAAAATTCCAGTTTGGCACCTCAGCTCGAGCCGGACTGAAGGTCCTCCCTTTTATTCAATCTATAAAACTTAGAACCAAATTCCAACCTCCGAATTTCTTTACAATACCTAATTCTAACATACCAACACCGTATCAATCACCACACACTGTACTAAAACATGATTGTGCACCTGTGTTGAAATCATACCATGCACCACATAAGTCAGTTGCCCATAGTAACATCTAAACAATAACTACAATTTTACAGAGTTGATGCCCATAATACACCTCATAACACATATAAGACCCGTTCGGTCCTCACGATACAGCGGCAACGAAAGAGACGTGTAAAACTCATAACCTCCTACCGAATCAACGATTCATAGAGTCTCTTCTCCTGACAAGAACCATTACCTCATTCTGAACCGAATAACGATATTTTCTCTTTAATGTACCTTATATAAACCCGATCACACTAACTTCAAGTCCAATAATCTCGTCTCACCCAGTACAAACTGCTCTAGCAACAAGCCACTTCAGACGCTACCAAAAGTCTCATATGATGCCCACAATGCGCCAACAATCTACTAACTCGAATATAACTCATAAGGAAGAATGATCTCTAACAGGGAATTACCCAGCCCGTTCAATGAATAAAACAATCGAATAGGTACTATACACCCACCTTAGGGATGAGAACAAAGCAAACAAGATGAGCGTAAGGAACCATGCTCAACATCTCACTTTTGTTGCATGCAACCCGACCCATCATGACACTGTTGCAGCGTGCAACCCGATCCAAACATTATACACATATGGAGGCGCGCCACCCGATCAACACATAACAATCAAGAAGAAAAACACACATCAAGCCGTAACGCTTATACTTATAAAATACCCGAATATCGATCACAAGCATTCCAAGTGCAAAAATACAACTCTGGGAGACGGATAGCGCAATACGCCACAAACCCAAGCACAACTAAGGTGCGATAATGACCTGCATCTAGAGAGCTATCCTTCTCATATAACACCACAAGCTACACGGGACCTTAACACATGGGCGAATAATTATGCCGTCTCAATCCGGAACAACTCCCACAATTCACAACCAAATGAATAGAGCGCCTTCCAGGCACAAACTCTCACATCAACGATAGTACCAGAATCTCCGTACCCAATTTTGATTCCCCAATAATCAAATAACTAACACGTCCTCATGCAGCCAAATCTTAATATCAATGGACATCAACCATGCTATTGTTTTACAGTACTAGCCAAACATCCACATTTCAATACCCCAACACTACTACCACAACATAGACCATTCTCCGACTGCCTGACAATAGTGCCACGATACACTGAACATCTAAAATCCTCCCCCGTTCCTCTGAGCTTATGACATTCTTATCAAAACCAAATCACAACCTTGATCCTCAACTTCTAATTTCCATACCGCTCACCGCACTTATCATGCCTCTATGCGATAATATACGTATTCACCATAACCCTTGAATTACTAGTAGAATAAACACTTCACGGGTTACAAACCTTTCACTTAGCTCATTTCAGAACGACCAATGCAACACGGAACCAAATTCCCAAATAATAGAAAAACACAACTTCAAACAGTGATCTAAAGCGTCATAGCTCTTCTAGAATCCATTTACAAAACAAAGCCATTTGAATCAACTACCTCCCAAATCAATCAGGTCATGATGGTTGTCAAGCCCGCACGTACAACCACAAACCACATGTATAACTTCACACACCGAAGGAACTGATCATTGCCACAACCATATTGATTCAACCATTACTAACCGACCCAACCTCTTTCAATGTACTTTTGACCTGTCTTAGAAATATAATAGCTCCATTCACAACATAATGAATTCAATCGGCACTCATCCCGAGTGACCCAAATTGCGAGACTACATTGTCTCAATACCCATGAATCATCTCATACCTCCTTACGCGCACACTAGCATCTTCAACTGGTATACTAATTCTACATGATCTCCCGCAAATCTGAAGCTATTTCTTCCTTCCTGTAATACTGAATTGCATACCCGACGATAACATAGAACACTCCAAGTCCCGTTCACCATCCATGGCATAAACTCGATCCTTAACGTCCAAATTTACTCCTCTATTTGAGGATATTACGTCGATGCAATAGTAATACCCAATAGGGAGTCGGGGTTGATTTTCCATAGGGAGCTATACGTGGGATTTAGGAGTATATATTATATTGTATGAGCTTGAATTATCTCAAATTACACTTCCACAAACTTGGGTTGTTTATAGGTTTAATTTAAATTAAGATTACAAACAAAGAATTTAAATTAAAAAATTGTTTTTGGTTATTTTTCAAATGATATAAAAGGCCTAGGGCTATGACCTTCACCTAGGTGTTCTCTTAATGGGTTGTAAGCCTTAAAGCTTGTTTTATTGGTCGGAGTATATTATAGCCATCAACACTTGAGTACCCAGTCAATACCTCTCGGTCAGAGAGTGACTTTGCCCAATTTGGCTTTCTCAAGTCCAAATGAGTGTTGAACAAAACGGTTGATAACAAGCTCAAGTCGGGTTTACTATCTGTAGATTCAACCCTTTAATTGGGACTATCAATGTCTTAATTCACCCCAATTCCTTGTTAGCCAAGTTTTCCTAGACTGAGTCTCTCTTTCTCAAGTAGAGAACAAGTCAAATAGGCATGAACTAATATTTGCAACCATTAATTATACAATTAAAATCAAGAACAAGGCTAAATAATAAACACCCAACCATAAACAAGCCATAATTCAAACACCCATTAAGTTTACACTCTAGGGTTGGGTCACAACCCTAGTGAAAATCTAGCTACTCATGCTTAAGACAGAAGAAATAGAAGAAGAAATGATAATTAAACCCATATTGATAATTAGAATAAAGAAATCAATGTTCAAAAATCTCAAAATATGCAAAAACTACTAAAGAGAGTAAAGAAAAACATCTACTGTATCTGCTGATGTCAAAACCTGACCTAAAAATGTGAAACGCTTCTATTTATACAGAGCTGGAATTTTCGGGTAAAAATTCCCTTTTGGAGGTTCTATGGCCGCACAATACCATGTGTGGCCCGCACTTTTGCTTCAACCTGACAAGATTGGATTCTTACGGCCGCACAATTCTGAATTGCGACCATATCACTCTCTTTCTTCGGTCTACACATTTCTGAGTGTGGCCGCACATGGCTCCCTTTTGGAACACACAAATGCAACTGCAGCCGCGTGGCTGATCTTCTACGATCCGCACTTCTGTTGACAGGTTTTCTGAATGTTTGCTCTTGCCTAGCTTCTGCGGCTGCACATTTCATGTGCGGACCGCACTTCTGCCAGATCTCTGATAAGTTCTTCTGCACAATCTGCGGCCGCACTTCTCATAGATTTCTAATAAGTTATTCTGCACAATGGCAAGGAGCTCTTTCTCCGTAATGATATAGTTGACTTGGGCACTATTCATGGTCTTACTAGCATAGTAGACCAGATGAAAAATCTTGTTGATGCGTTGCCCCAAAACAACCCCAACGCTACATCACTTGCATCGCATATGAGCTCAAAAGGAACACTCCAATTTGGAGCAGAAATAACGGGAGTAATAGTCAACTTGAACTTTAGCAATTCAAAGGCTTCTATGCAATCATCATTGAAGTGAAACTTAGCATATTTCTCTAAAAGCTTGGACAACCGGTTTACCACTCTAGAGAATTCCTTGATGAAACACCGATAAAATCCCGCGTGACCTAAGAAACTCCGCACGCCTTTCACTCAAGTTGGAGGTGGAAGTTTAGAAATCACCTCAATCTTTGCCTTGTCGACTTCAATGCCATTATTTGAGATCTCGTGGCCAAGGACAATGCCTTCCTCGACTATGAAATGACATTTCTCCCAATTGAGCACCAAGTTTGTTTCTTCACATCTTGCCAACACTTTATCCAAGTTTGCTACACGATCATCAAAAGAATTCCTAACCACCGAGAAGTCATCCATGAAGACTTCAAGATAATCCTCCACCATGTCCGTGAAGATCGCTGTCACGACCCAAACCAATGGGCTGTGACGAGTGCCCGAGTTCTACCTACCAAACACCCCTAGCATACATGTAAGATATAAACATGAAATAAGTGTAGGTCATGCATCCCATCTGCCCCTAAACTGCTGAATCGTGTGTATAACGTACTTGAGAAGACATACTCAAAAGATATATATCTATATACATGCGAAATACAGTAGGGCGAGCCGACAAGGCCACATACTATCCAACTATACATGACTGTATACAGACCTCTAATAAAGTGTAAAAACTGTATAAAGAATGGGACTGGGCCCCGTCATACCCATATGTATACAAACGTATCGTACCAAAATTCAATTGCAGCTCCGGATCAAATGGAGCACACCAACTCTCGTTGAGCAAGGATCCTATGATGGGGGACCGTCAGCTTGTCTACCTACACTTGCGGCATGAAACGTAGGCCCTCAAGCAATAGGGGCGTCAGTACAAATAATGTACCGAGTATGTAAGGCATAAAAATTAGTATATAAAAGACATGAAAGAAACATGAAGTGAAGGACTCAAGCTGTAAGTCTGAATAGCTCTGTGAATTGTCATATCATGCATAGGTATATGCGTACGTAACATTATCAAGCCTCTGAGGAAATCCCATCATATCATCTCAGCCACCGTGGGTGAAATTATCAACGTATACTAGCTGATTAGGTGGTGGTGCGTATATAACTCCATAACCTTTCTCCATACTCCATATACATATACTATACGCGTATATAATACCATCTGGTCATTGATCAGTATACATGTATAAATGGATGCAATGCATAATGAAGTAAGTCAATAAAATCTCTCGGAATGTCATGAGACCATTGAACAGACGATATGAAAGTAGGACATATGGGGAATCCAAAACATAGGCAACCCAAGTACTTCTAAGAATAGAATCTTTTATGAAAGTTGTGTGCTTGCTCATTTCATTTGTATCATATGGATCATGCCAAAAGGAAAGAAGGGATAGTCTTACCATACCTCAAGTTGTCAATGAAACTCAACAACAAGCTTATGACAACTAGTGCGCCAACCCTATAACAAAGAAATGCGTATACAACTTAGATGGCGGTGGTATATCACGTATCTTAAATGATAACTCGATTCTAAAATAAAATAGGCAACATTTCCCCTGATTTCACTGCTCCCTCAAGCCTACTATAGGCGAGATACAAACACCATAAAATCAGCAACTCAAAAACAATCCAACTACAATTCGGGACCTTCAATGCAACAAAATCCCCAAATATACCATAACATACCCAATCAATAAGTTATCAATTACCCTGAAATTGCAACAACGAGCGACCAGACTACTACCCTCCCACATGTGGCATTTCTTCAGCCCTTCATCCTTCCAAACTCCATAAATCAGCAACACAATAGGCCAACACGAGTAGACTACAAAACAGTCCACTAAAAGTGAAATAAATCGAACTCACGGCTTTCAATCACCGTCCCGTGAGTTCTAAATATTAGAAAATAAATTTATCAACCTTCCTTGATATTTAAAAGAATAAATACAGAAAGTAGGCATTTTATTAACTATTAAATACTTTCCAAAACTCAAACTACAAAGAAAAAGAGAGGCGATATAGCGATACTTAGGGTATGAATGAACGGTTAGGAGCGTTGGAAACTACATTACAAGACCTTAAATTTGGTATATAATATATCCCAAACAAACCTCATATAGCACACAAAATATATTTCTCAAAAAGCTCTGTTACAGGGCAAATCCTTAGTCGGTGTTTCCGCAACTTTAATCCAGTTTTTCCCAAACTTTATATTTTCTATCCAAACATCATATATAGCCATATTATGACTTTAAAATAATTTAAATCATGATTAACAAGTCTCATATTCTTTATGTAACCTTGGAACGCACAGGGTGTAACAATCTTCTCCTCCTTAGAAACATTCGTCCTCGAATGTTAAACTCACAGAAATCTATAGAAATTTTGGTAGAGTCTCCTGTGTAACGGTACTACTACCAACCTGTCACACATAAAACCCAACAATAATAATCCACACAGGGCCACAATCATCAATAACACCAATGGCCTCACATGACCAATACCAATAACTAACATAAGAATCAAGTATCATATACGTACCTAAAGGCTGTGATGTTTCAGTTTGATCCTCCTCCTGAAGTGGAAACAAGTGAGTATACCTAGTCTTCATTTCTTCTTCAGCTTCCCAAGTCACCTCCTCAATATTGTTGTTTCTACAAAGTACTTTAACCGAAGCTACATCCTTAGTTCTCAATCTCCAAACATGTCTATCTAGTATAGCAATGGGAGCTTCCTCATATGATAATTGCTATGTAACCTGAACATCATCAACTGGAGTGAATTTAGAGGGATCTCCCATACACTTACATAGAATAGACACATGAAAGACTGGATGTACAAACTCTAAGTTGGAAGGCATGTCTAACTCATATGCTATCTGGCCTACTCTGCGTATGATCTTATAAGGTCCAATGGACCGAGGGCTAATCTTTCCTTTCGTACCGAATCTCATAACGCCTTTCATCAGTGATACCATTAGGAATACCCAGTCGTCTACCTGATACTCCAAGTCTCGTCGTCGATTATCTGCATAGGACTTCTGACGACTCTGAGCTGCGAATAGCCTTTTCCTTATAAGCTTAATCTTCTCAACTGCATGTTGTACCAACTCTGGTCCTACTAACTTAGTTTCCACAATCTCGAACCATCCGATAGGAGACCTACACTTTCGTCTATAAAGATCTTTATATGGAGCCATCTGAATACTGGAATGATAACTATTATTATATGCGAACTCAATAAGTGGAAGATGATCATACAGCTACCCCTTAAGTCCATCTTACAAGCCCTTAGCATATCCTCCAGTGTCTGAATAGTACGCTCAGCCTGCCCGTCTGCCTGGGAATGAAATATTATACTAAGACGTACCTGAGTCCCAAATCCTTTTTGGAAGGACCTATAGAAATTAGTTGTAAACTGAGCACCTCTATATGAGATAATAGATATAGGGACACCATGAAGTCGTACTATCTCTTTAATATAAATCCTTGCATAATATTCTACTGAATACGTAGTCCTGACATGCAGAAAATGGGCTGATTTTGTAAGTCTATCAATAATAACCCATATAGAATCGAACTTACGTTGGGTACGAGGTAAGCCTATGTTGAAATACATATTAATCACTTCCTATTTCCAAGTCGGAATCTCTAAGGCCTGTAATAATCCACCGTGTTTCTGATGCTCAATTTTAACTTGCTGACAATTAGGGCACTAAGCAACAAACTCTGCTATATCCTTCTTTATTTTGTCCCACTGGTATATTTCCCTGATATCATGATACATTTTCGTTGCTCCTGGATGAACAGAATAACGAGAATAGTGAGTTTCTCCCATAACCTGCTGGCGCAGCCCTGCCACATTAGGAACACATAATCGACCTCGATATCTGAGGACTCCATCTCCTGTAATCTCAAATGGTGTATTCTTTTTTTAAGGGGTTGTATCTCTGTAATGAGCTATCTTCATACTGGCGTTCCTTCACTTCAGTTACTAGAGAGGATGTTGTCGTGTCCTGAATAGTAACTCCGGTACCACCTGAATCTAGTAATTGAACTCCAAAATTAGCTAACTGATGAATCTCATGAGCTATCTTAGCCTTCTCTCGCTGTAAATATGATTGGCTACCCATAGATCTATGGCTGAGGGCATCGGCTACTATATTCGCCTTCCCTAGATGGTATAAAATATCAATATCATAGTCTTTCAGTAGCTCCAACCATCTCCTTTGGCATAAATTCAATTTCTTTTGTTTGAAGATATATTGAAGGCTCTTATGATCTGTATAGATATCAACATGAATGCCATACAAATAGTTCCTCCACATCTTTAGTGCATGAATCACCACAGCTAACTCTAAATTGTGGGTCGGGTAATGCTTCTCATGCTTTCTTAGTTATCTAGAAGCATAAGCTACAACCTTACCATGATGCATCAGTACACAGCCCATTCCAATGCCCGAAGCGTCACAATAGATAGCATAACCATCGGTACCCTCTAGGTGTGTCAGAACCAGTGCTAAAGTCAATATGTCCTTCAATGCCTGGAAACTCCACTCACAAGCATCAGTCCACTGAAACTTAGTTGCCTTCTGAGTCAACTTTGTCAATGGTGCTGAAAGAGAAGAAAATCCCTCTACAAATCTCCTATAATAACCTGCCAAACCCAGGAAGCTACGAACCTCCGTCCGTGTCGTGGGTCTCGGCCAAGTTATCAATGCCTCAATCTTCTGTGTATCAACCCGGATACCCTCACATGAAATAATATGACCAAGGAAGGCTACAGATTTCAACCAGAATTCACATTTAGAGAATTTTGCATACAACTTCCTTTCTTGTAGAACTCTGAATACAGTACATAAATGATCTGCATGCTTAGCCTCTAAATGGGAGTAAACCAAAATATCACCTATAAATACAATCACAAACTAATCTAGAAGGGTCTGAACAGATGGTTCATCAAGTCCATGAATATTGCTGGGGCATTGGTCAACCAGAAAGACATAACTCGAAACTCAAAGTGCTTATATCTTGTCCTGAATGTTGTCTTCAGAATATCTTTCTCTTTAACCCTTGCCTGATGATACCCAGACCTCAAGTCTATCTTTGAGAAACACCTGGCACTCTGCAACTGATCAAATAAATCATCAATTCTCGGGAGCGGGTACTTATTCTTAATTGTCTCCTTATTCTACTACCTGTAATAAATACACATCTGCAAGGAACCATCTTTCTTTCTCACAAATAACACAGGTGCTCCCTACGGTGATGTACTGGGTTTGTTAAAGCCTTTTTCAAGTAAATCCCTCAATTGTTCTTTCAACTCTCTCATCTCTGCATGTGCCATTCTATACGGAGGAATAGATATCGGCTGGGTATCTGGTAATGTGTAAATAGCAAACTCAGTCTCCTTCTCTGGCGGAAGTCCTGGAAGCTAATCGGGAAAAACATTAGGAAATGCATTAACCACCGGGATAGACTAAAGGGTCGGTGACTCTGCTTTCACATCCTGTACCTAAGCTAAGTGATAGATATAGCCCTTTCCGATCATCTTCCTTTCCTAGAGATAGGAAATAAACCTACCTCTTGGCGACGCAGTATTACCTTTCCACTCCAGCATTGGCTCCCCTGGAAACCAGAACCAACTTTGGCCTACAATCAACGTTAGCATAACAAGAAGCCAACCAATCCATACCCATTATAACATCAAATTCCACCATATCTAACTCAATCGGGTTTGCTACTGTAGAACTACTATGAACTACTACTATACAGTCTTTATATACCCGTCTAGCTATCACTAGATCCCCAACAGGTGTAGACACCTCAAAAGGTTTAATCAACTCAGGTTCTATCACAAACTTCCTAGCAACCAACGGAGTGACGTACGATACGGTAGAACCTGGATCAATCAATGCATATACAGCATATGAGGAGACTGATAATATATGTGTAATAATATTAGGTGATGACTCATGATCCTGTCGACCCACTAATGCATAAATATATTTCTGAGGACCGCTCGAGCTAGATGCTCCACTTCTGCTTCTACCCCGACCAGATGGTGCTTGTGAACCTTGCCTAGGGGGTCGTATTGATGATGACGAACTAGCTACATATCTCACTAGCTGAACTATACCTACACCACCTCTCGTCGGACAATCTATCATAACGTGGCCTGGATAACCACAAGTATAACAAACACCAAACCCTACAAGGCACTGCTGAACACATCGTGACAAGGGTGGCCTCATCTGACTTGACTCACCCCTATACTGAGAATTAGAGGCCCTGGAACTTTGACTGGGCCCTGGATAGGTGGAACGATTAAATCTCCTACCGGCAAACTGAGGGGGGGCACTAACCGATGGCTGAGCTGGATACCTCCAGTACTACTATTGTTGACCACCTCAAAACTCACTATAAGGATCTGAAGATCTCTCTCTCTCTTACTCTGGCCCCTATCATGCTCACGATCGTCCCTCTTCTTCTGCTTACGCTCCTCTACACCCTGCGCGTATGCCTGAATACGATATATATCTATGCTTGGCTGAAGTGAGAGAGACATGCAGTCATTAAATAGGTGTGGCTCCAACCCCATCACGAACCGGTGAACCCGATCCTCCATCTTAGCTACAGTAGTGGTAGCATACCTAGCCAAAGAATCAAACTGAAGGCTGTACTCCCAAACACTCATATTACCCTGCCGAAGGGTCAAGAACCTATAAACTCTGGCCCTTTTAAGCTCTGGTGGCAAATAATGACAAAGAAAAGCCTCTATAAACTCTTGCCATACTACTGGAAGGGCATCCTCACCTCTGGACAACTCCCAAGACTCATTCCAATTAACTGCAACATCCCAAAGTCTATAGGAAGCTAGCTCAATCGACTCAGTCGCAGTGGCCTTCATTACCCTCAAATTCCTCTGTATCCTATTGATAAATACCTGAGGGTCCTCATTTGGATCTACTCCAATGAATATCGGTGGGTCAAAATTAATGAAATCATGAACCCTCACACTGATGGCCCTATCTGCATAACCAATACCTACCTCCTGGCACCGAGCCCGTGCGGCCACTAATCGAGTCAATAGCTGAATATCATCTCTCATCTCCTGACCCGGTGCATCTGGCTGAGGAACTGGGGGTATTGGGGCTGGCACTGGAGCTGGTGCCCCTCGGATCTCCTCCAGAGAGGGTAAGGTATGTGAAGTCTGAGATGGAGTCTCACTATATGACTCTCCCCGAGCCTTGGTAACTCGTGGCACTCGACTTGTAGTCTCATCATCCATGGACTTGCCCTTCTAGGCGATTGTAGCCTTTTTGGGCATCGTTGAAATCATTACATATCGTTAGAAAAATGTATTCTTGTATTGCACAATCTGAGATAAAAAGGGATGGTAACATCCTATATGTCGTGCATCCTCCTATTTATAAGTGTGGTGCACAACACACTCATAAACAAGACTCTACTAGACACAGTCTATAGACAACCCTAGCAAGGAACTGCTCTGATACCACTTTTGTCACGACCCAAACTGATAGGCTGTGACGAGTGCTCGAGTTCTACCTACCGAACACCCCTAAGCATACGTCTAAGATATAAATATAAAATAATTGTAGGTCATGCATAACATCTTCGCCTAAACTGCTGAATCGTGTGAATAACATAGTGAGAAGACATACTCAAAAGACATATATACATATACATGCGGAATACAGTAGGGTGAGCCGACAAGACCACATACTATCCAACTATGCATGACTATCTATAGACCTCTAATAGAGTGTAAAACTGTATAAATGATGGGACTGGGCCCCGTCATACCCATATGTATACAAAAGTATCGTACCAAAACTCAATAGCAGCTCCGGATCAAATGGAGCACACCAACTGCCGTTGAGCAAGGATCCTAAGATGGGGGACCGTCAGCCTGTCTACCAGCACCTGCAGCATGAAACGTAGGCCCCCAGGCAATAGGGGTGTCAATACGACGAATGTACCGAGTATGTAAGGCATAAAAATCAGTATATACAGGACATGAAAGAAACATGGAGTAAAGGGCTCAACCTATAAGTATGAATAGCTCTGTGAATCATGAAACAATTATAGTGTCATGTATATGCATATAATTGTCATATCATGCATAGGTATATGTGTACATAATATCATCAAGCCTCTGAGGGCATCCCATCATATCATCTCAGCCACTGTGGGCAAAATTATCAACGTATACCAGCTGATCTGGTGGTGGTGCGTATATAACGCCATAACCTTTTTCCATACCCCATATATATTATACGCGTATATAATGCCATCTGGACAGGGTCAGTATACATGTATAAATGGATGCAATGCATAATGAAGTAAGTCAATAAGATCTCCCAGAATGTCATGAGACCCATGAACAGACGATATGAAAGTAGGACATATGGGGAATCAGAACATAGACAATTCTCGTACTTCTAAGAATAAAATCATTTATGAAAGTTGTGTGCTTTCTTATTTCGTTTGTATCATATGGATCATGCCAAAAGAAAAGAAGGGATAGCCTTAACACACCTCAAGTTATCAATTCAACTCAACAACAAGCTTATGACAACTAGCCCGCCAACCCTATAACAAAGAAATATGTGTACAACTTAGATGGTGGTGGTATATCACGTATCTCAAATGATTTCCGCTAACAATTTCCAATATGATTCAAGTACTTCAATTAATAAAGGAAGCAAACATTACAAGCAATTCATGATTTGGGTCTTAAACTACCCGGATATAGCATAGTTAGTAGCTATGCACGGACTCTCGTCACCTCGTACGTACGTAGCACTCACAATTAGCAGCAAATATTAATTCAAAGCACCTATGGGGTCAATTCCCTCTTACAAGGTTAGACACGAGACTTACTTTCCGAAATTCCATAGCCGGCTCCAACGCCATAAACAAATACTTGTCGATCCAAAACTATGCAAACAATGTGTAAATCAATCAATATGTGTTCTAATACCCATAACTCATCAATTCAAATAATTTCCAACTCCGTTCGAAAAGTCACTAAAATTCACCCTCGGGCCCACGTGCCCGGATTCCAAAACATTTCAAAGATAAACATTACCCACAAGATTATGAACTCAAAGATATGATTTATTCCCAATTTCATGGTAAAAATTCAAAATTACCAATTTCTAGGTTTCCTTCAAAATCTCACAATTTCTACCAATTTGCATGCTTAAATCCATATAAAATCATGTATGTAACTCACAATGTTAAGAAACCACTTACCCCATTATAGTTGATGAATAAGCACTCCAAAAGTGCTCCAACATCGGCTCTCATGGACGAAATGAGATGAAAATGGGCCAAACCCCCGTTTTAAAGAACCTTCACTGCCCAGCGCAATTTTTGCTTCTGCGGTGAGAAGGTCGCTTCTGTGACAGCCGCTTCTGTGGCTCCAAGTCTCGCACCTGCGAGAAATCAAGCCAAGGTCGCTGGCCACTTCTGCGACCCACCTGCGCATCTGCGATAATGCTTCTGCACTGCCAACTCCGTAGGTGCGGCTTCGCTTTTGCGGCGAGATAGCCGCATATGCGGTCTCAGCATTGTCCCACCAAATCCGCACATGCATCCCCCTTGGCCACTGTTGTGTCTCCTCACCTACGGCCAAAACCTCGCAGGTGCGGTTACACCAAAAGACAGCCGCTTCAGCCTTTTTTCCAAGTCTAAACTTGATCCGTTGACCACCCGGGATCCACCTGAGGCCCTCGGGACCTTAACCAAGTATACCAACACGTCCCAAAATACCACACGAACCTAGTCGAACCTTCAAATCACGTCAAATAATATCAAAATCATGAATCGCACCCCAATTCAAGTTTTATGAACTTTAGAACTTCAAACTTCTATATTCGACGACAAAACATATCAAATCAAATTCGATTGACCTCAAATTTTGCACACAAGTCATAATTGATATTACGGACCTACTCCCACTTCCAGAATCAGAATCCAACTCCGATATCAAAAAAGTCCACTACCAGTCAAACTTCCCAAAAATCATCAAATTTCCCACTTTCACCATTTGACTCTGAAATGACCTACCGACTTCCAAATCAACATCTGGATACGCTCCTAAGACCAAGATCACTATACATAACTATTCCTAGGCTCGGAATCCCAAACGGACATAGATAACATCTAAATCCATTGCAAACCAAACTTAGAAAATTCTTAAACCTTAAAAATACCAACCTTCCATAATAAGCGCCAAAATATTCCCGAGCTGCCTGCCACTCGACCCGGACCTATGCCCAAGTCCGAAATTATCATACAAACCTATTGGAACCTTAAAATCCTGATTCTGAGGTCATTTATTAAAAATCCAAACCTTAGTCAATTTTTCCAACTTAAATTCTTCGAATTGAGAATTTTCTTTCCAAATCAACTCCGAAACTTCCGAAATTCTATTTCGACCACACGTACAAGTCATAATACCTGAAGCGAATCTACTCAAGGCCTCAAACCATCGAACGATGCTCTAGAGCTCAAAACGACCGGTCGGGTCATTACACCGTGAAGGAGGAATTGCGGATCAGAACTCACAATAGCAAATGGATAAGAGTATGTAATCGTATTTGATATAAGTAGCGAGATCCACATTTTGTTTTCTTAATGAATCTCGAAAAACAATTTCTTAAATATGATGATTTTGCCTTTGGGAAACATTATGATTAGCATAATATAAACGTTGTTTGATTAGCGAGATTAGAAGAAAATAACTCTCGCATAATCATTATTTTAATTGGTTGTGCAAGAAAAATAATCACCGCATACACTAATGCAATGTTTAATATGCGCATCTATATGTTGTTTCAGTAGAAGAGCAAGGATTTTATTAAAGAAACTCAAAACATAAATAAGTAAACGCCCGAAAAAATTTAAATATTCTTTTCACGTTGAAAATAACATCGTGGTTTTATCAACTGCTTTTGTGTGATCACTTCCCAAACAAATATAGATTTTTTCAAAACAGAAAAACCAAAATTACAACTAAACCTATTAACAATTTATATAATTACATTGGAGATCCACAATAAATAAACAATATTAAAAAAAATAGAAAACAAAAAACTAAATGCAAGGAAGAGAAGATTTTAGGCTTCAAAGAGATAAATGCAGATAAAACTTTTGAAAAAAGAAACAAGGTTAGACAAAAAGTGTAACCCGAGTCCATTATAATAAGGGGGCTCATTGGGCGATGAAAAGGGATAATTGCATCAAATATAGAATTCTCGTTTTACAAGATTGACTGAGTAGATAAAGGAAATAAAAAACAATTGAATACTGAAATAAATAAAAAAGAAAACTCTTCTTCAATTTTAGACCATAACTTAGAAATATTAAGATGAAGACGAAGAGTAAGAAACTCAATTTAAATTATATTAAAAAGAACTGTATATACTAGCAACTTTCTGAATGTTAGTTTATTTTTAAGGTCAATGACTCTTGTGTACATCTCACACAAAACTTACATTGTTGATTGAATCATAACTGAAGCTTAAACATTCTACTTAACATTTACAACATCTTACACATTCTTCATGAATTTGTTCAAGGCTTCTACACTTATTTAATATTCTTGGTTATAGATTACTCCGGTATTACCTTGAAAACTTATAGTTGAAATGCATTGTGCTTTTGAAAATTCAAGAAGAGTAAATGCGTGAGGATTGCAAAACAAGCTCGTAATGACCCGGCCGATCGTTTCGATAGTTATAGTCCTATTTCCCCCATTTCTACTTTTTTTGTGCTTTACAGCTGTATTATGTCTTATCAGGTTGGTTGGTTCGGGTCCGGAGTGATTTTGGAGTAAATTGATATACTTAGTCAATTAATTGGAAGCTTAAGTTAGAAAAGTCGACCGGACATCAACTTATGGGAAAACAACCTCAGATTTGAATTTGTATGGTTCTGTTAGCTTCGTTAGGTGATTTTGGACGTAGGAGTGCGTCTGGAATGTGATTTGGAGGTCCGTAGTAGAATTAGGCTTGAATTGGCGAAAGATGGAATTTTGGCGATTTTGGCTGGCAGTGGAAATTTTGATATCAGGGTCGGATTGGATTTCAGGAAGTTGGAATAGGTTCATGGTGTCAATTTTTACTTGTGTATAAAATTTGAGGTCAATCGGACGTGGTTTGGTAGGTTTCGACATAGTTTATGGAATTTGGAAGTTTAGAAGTTCTTTAGGCTTGAATCCGGGTGTAATTGGTGTTTTGATGTTGTCTTGAGTGATTCGAAGGTTCAACTAAGTTTGCATGGGTTTATATGACTTGTTTGTATGATTGGTTGAGGTCTCGGAGGCCTCGGGGTGATTTCGAGTGGTTAGCGGCTTGATGGGAGTTGAAGGATTGCAGCTGAAGTTGTTGCTACTGGTGTAACCGCACTTGCAGTCTTTAGGCTTGAATCCGGGTGTAATTGGTGTTTTGATGTTGTCTTGAGTGATTCGAAGGTTCAAATAAGTTCGCATGGGGTTATATGACTTGTTGGTATGATTGGTTGAGGTCTCGGAGGCCTCGGGGTGATTTCGAGTGGTTAGCGGCTTGATGGGAGTTGAAGGATTGCAGCTGAAGTTGTTGCTACTGGTGTAACCGCACTTGCAGTCTTTAGGCTTGAATCCGGGTGTAATTGGTGTTTTGATGTTGTCTTGAGTGATTCGAAGGTTCAAATAAGTTCGCATGGGGTTATATGACTTGTTGGTATGATTGGTTGAGGTCTCGGAGGCCTCGGGGTGATTTCGAGTGGTTAGCGGCTTGATGGGAGTTGAAGGATTGGAGCTGAAGTTGTTTCTACTGGTGTAACCGCACTTGCAGAGTGGGAACCGTAAGTGTGAGCCCGCAGAAGCGAAGGAGGAGTCGCAGATGCGGCTAAGGAGGATATGGGGAGAGGACGCATGTGCGATGGCATTCTCGCACCCGCGATGGTCACAGAAGCGGATTTAGAGGCGCATGTGCAAGTTTGGACCGCAGGTGCGATGTATTTACCGCACCCGCTAAGACCACATATGCGGTCACTGGATCGCAGGAGCGGAGGCAGAGTTTAGGAATTTTTTCGCAGAAGCGGGGCGTTGCCCGCAGATGCGAAAATGGAGCCGCCTGTGCGATAAGTTTGGGCAGAACCTATAAATAGAACACTTCGAGATTTTTCACCATTTTTCATCATTTAGAGCTCGGAGTTTGGGGATTTTGAGAGAGATTTCAGAGTAATCACTGAGGTAAGTTCCTTGTGCCTATTTAAATTCATTAATGGTATTTCCCCACTGATTTTACACCTAGTGGGTGAATGTCTGAGGTGAGATTTGGGGGATTAGGGCTAGGGAATTGGAGAGTAAATTTTGGGGTTTTGGAGGGGCAATTGAGGTCGGGTTTTGATAAATTTGGTATGGTTAGACTGGTGAGTGAATGGGATTTCGAGTTTTGTGACTTTCGTCGGGTTTCGAAACAAGGGCCCAGGGGGCCGGGTTGAGCCGATTTTGGATTTTGGACTATATTTTAGTAATTGTCTTGTGGAATTGATCCTTTTAGCCAATATTGATTATTCGTAATGTTTGTGGCAAGATTCGGGACATTTGAAGGCCGATTCGAGAGGCAAGGGCATTTCGGAGTAGGCTTTCTGCGCGATTGAGGTAAGTAACAGTCTTAAATATGGGTTGAGGGTATGAAACCCCGAGAATTTGTATGATGTGAATATTTGGAGGTGACACACATGCTAGGTGACGGGCGTGTGAGCGTGCACCGCGAGGGATTGTGACTTGGTCCGTCCCGTGAGGTTGTAAAGTCGAATAGCCATTGTTATTATTTGTTTTTCCTTGTCTTTGAGCAATTGACTGCCTTTCATGTTAGAAACCATGCTTAGGCCATATGATATCACTGCTGGGACCCGCAACGGCTGAATACTTGTTAAATTGACTGCTAATTATTGTATTGTACTCAGTCACAGTTTTACCTGTGTGTTATATCTCTGTTCCCTCTCATTTATTGTTGAACCTTGTTGTATTCTCTGTTTGGGCTAATTATTATGAAATTCTGTGAGCCCGAAGGGCTGGAGAGGTTGGTGACTGAGATAGGGCCTGAGTGCCGAGCTGCGAGCTATAAGGTATATTGGATCGGGTTGCGCTCCGCAATAATATTGGACCGGGTTGCATGCCACAACAAGCCTTCGGGATATATATATATATATTGGATCGGGTTGCACGCCGCAATAATATTGGATCGGATTGTATGCCGCAATAATATTGGATGAGCCTGCGCACCGTAGCAATATAGCGCTTGGGATGAAGGAGCCCCTCCGGAGTCTATACACCCCCAGTGAGTGCAGGTACCTGTTGAGAGTGTGTATTGAGGGCTGAGAGCCGAGAGTATGAGCTTATGAGATGAGTTGAGTGACTGTTGCCTTGAGAGGCTGTACTTGCTATTATTTATTATTGCACTTGGTTGCAGTCCGATGTTGTTGTGAAATTCTGGAAGATTTATATCTGTTTTACTTGGGCTCAAATTGATTTGACTTATACCACTGTATTTGAAAGCATGTCCACTCTTTACCGAAAACTTTTGATATGAACTGTATTTTTATAGCTCGTCACTGGTTCTCAGTTCCTTATTTAATTATGTTACTTGCAGAGTTAGTTGTATTCATGCTACCCCCTACACTTCATGTGCAGATCCAAGTGTGTATAGTTCTGGCGGTCGCTGAGTTCGTGCGTGGGCTGATTATCGGAGACTTACGAGGTAGCTGCCGGCGTCTGCAGTCCTTATTTCTCCTTTCTTATTATCTTCTCTCTTGTATTATCATTAGGCACAGAAGACTCTATTTCGAGATTGGTTATTAGATGCTCATGACTTAGTGACACCCCGAAGTCGGGCTATTTTTCCGCACTTATGTTTTATTTGGGTTTTACCCCCGTCTTTATGAATAACTTCGGTTATTTAATATGTCTTAAATCATTTCTGTTAAATTCTGAAAGTGTTTTGGAAAGTTCAGCTTGCCTAGTATCACGATAGGCGCCATCACGACGGGTTAGGTTTTGGGTCGTGACAAGTTGGTATCAGAGCCTAGGTTACATAGGTCTCACGAGTCATGAGCAGGTTTAGTAGTCTTGAGGATTGGTACGGAGACGTCTGTACTTATCTTTGAGAGGCTGCAGAACCCTTAGGAAACTCCACATTCTTGAATTCTTGTCGTACGAATCTGTTGATTCTAGTAACTAAACATCTGTTATTTCATTCTCCCACAGATGGTGAGGACTCATACTACTGGGCAGGATGGATAGCCACCAGTACCACCAGCCAGGGCAGTGAGGGGCCGAGGTCGCGGTAAAAGACACGGTAGGGGCAGAGGTGCAGCCCGCCCTCCGTCAAGGGCAGTACCTGCAGATCCACCAGTTGCCCTAGATCAGGACCAGATTTCAGTTGTTGATGCACCAGCCCGGGAACCACCTGTGCCTATTTTGATTCTAGTCCTTCAGGAGGCCTTAGCTCAGACTTAGACCGCGTGTACCAGTTTTGCTTTGGAGGTGTCTATTCTGGCTGCAGCAGTCACTTCTCAGGCCGGGGGAGGATCTCAGACTCCCGGTGCCCGCACACTAGAGCACGTGGTGCAGGGATTCCAGACACCAGGGAACCACCAGCCCAACCGGTTGTAGCTGCTCAGGACTATGTGGTTCATTCTATGCCTAAGGATAAGCACCGTATATTGGAGAGGTTTGGGAGACTGCAGCCTCCATCTTTCAGGAGTGCTGAGGAAGATGATGCATACGGTTTCTTGGAAAAGTGTCAGAAGATACTACGTACAACAAGTATTCTGGAGACCACTGGGGTCTCGTTCACTACCTTTCAGTTATCTGGGGCAACGTTCAGTTGGTGGGAGGCTTATGAGAGGCCTAGGTCGGTTGGCGCAGTGCCCCTTACCTAGCAGCAATTCTCCGTTATCTTTCTGGAGAAGTTCGTGCCTCGGCGATATGTTTGTGACGCAGTATGCGATTCTCGGAGTTGACCCGTCATGCTATCTAGTTGGTTCCCAAAGACAGGGAGAGGATCAAGAGGTTTATAGATGGCCTCACTTATCAGCTGCAATTGCTTATGACCAGAGAGAGAGTGTCTGGTGCTATTTTTGATGAGGTTTGTCGACATTGCTCGTCAAATTGAGATGGTTCGCAGTCAAGAGAGGGTTGAGAGGGAGGCCAAGAGGTCTTGTGGACAGGGAGGATTTAGCTGTGCTCCTTCTGGGGGTCAGTTCCAGCACGGTAAAGGCCATCCTTTCAGACATGCCCAGACGGCTCGTCCAGGTCACCGTGGTGCATCATCTGGCCATGGTTCTCACAGTTATCAGCAGGGCCATTCATCTCTCGGTGCCCTCCCAGTGCAGAGTTTGTCTAGTGCTCCATCGGGTCAGGGTTCGTCTATGCCAGGTCCTTCTGCCAGTTATCTCGGTGCTCGGGGCTATCTTCAGTCCCTTGCACTAGCACCGGGGAGTTGTTATAAGTGAGCGGAGTTTGGTCACATGAGGAGAGAGTGTCCCCGTATAGTTGGAAGTCCAGCTCCGCAGAGGAGCCAATCTATGTCATCAGCACCAGCCCCTCCACCACCCGCTCAGCCAGCCTAGGGTGGAGCCCAGTCAGCTAGGGGTCACCCGAGAGGGGGAGGCAGATCAGGGGGTGGCCATGCCCATTTCTATGCCCTCCCTGCCAGACCAGATTCCATTGCTTCAAATGCTGTGATTACAGGTATTGTCTTATTTTTCCACAGAGATGCCTCTGTATTAGTTGACCCTGGTTCCACTTATTCATATGTTTCCTCGTATTTCGCTCATTTTCTAGATATGCCCCTGGGTAAGGATTGGTTGTCTCCATGTCATGCTGTTCTAGATTGTCACGCTAAAACTATGACATTGGCGATGCCGGGGTTACCGAGGGTTGACTGGAGTGGTTCTATAAACTATGTTCCCAGTAGAGTGATTTCATACTTGAAGGCTCAACGGATGGTTGAGAAGGGTTATCTATCCTATTTGGCTTTTGTGAGGGATGTTAGTGCAGAGACCCCTGCCATTGATTCTGTTCTGGTGGTACGTGATTTTCCGGATGTGTTTCCTGCAGACCTGTCGGGCTTGCCTCCTGATAGGGATATTGACTTCGGTATTGATTTGGTCCGGGGCACTCAGCCCATTTCTATTCCACCATATCGTACGGCACCAGTGGAGTTGAAAGAGTTGAAGGGACAGCTTTAGGAACTCCTTGATAAGGGGTTTATTCGGCCAAGCGTGTCACCTTGGGGTGTGCTGGTTCTATTTGTAAAGAAGAAAGATGGTTCTATGAGGATGTGCATTGACTACAGGTAGTTGAATAAGGTCACAGTCAAGAACAAGTATCCTTTGCTATGTATTGATGATCTATTTGACCAGCTTCAGGGGGCGAGGGTGTTCTCCAAGATTGATCTGAGGTCAGGGTATTACCAGCTAAAGATTCGCGATTCAGATATTCTTAAGACAACTTTCAGGACCCGATATGGCCATTATGAGTTCCTTGTGATGTCTTTTGGGCTGACTAACACCCCAGCAGCGTTCATGCATTTGATGAACAATGTGTTTTAGCCTTATTTCGACTCGTTTGTTATTGTATTCATTAATGATATCCTGGTATACTCTCGTAGCCAGGAGGAGCATGCCCAGCATTTGAGGATTGTGTTACAGAGATTGAGTACGGAGAAGCTTTATGCAAAGTTATCCAAGTTTGACTTTTGGCTCTGTTTAGTGGCGTTCTTGGGGCACGTGGTGCCCAGCGAGGGTATTCAGGTAGATTCGAAGAAGATAGAGGCGGTGCAGAGTTGGCCTAGACCGTCCTCAGCCACGGAGATTAGGAGCTTTCTGGGTTTAGCGGGCTATTACCGTCATTTTGTGGAGGGTATTTCATCTATTGCATCGCCCTTGAACAAATTGACCCAAAAGGGTGCTCCATTCAGGTGGTCGGATGAGTGCGAGGAGAGCTTTCAGAAGCTCAAGACTGCTTTGACCATGTCCACAGTTCTAGTTCTTCCATCAGCTTCCTGATCCTACATAGTGTATTGTGATGCCTCGTGGATCGGTATTAGGTGTGTTCTGATACAGTAGGGTAGAGCGAATGCTTAAGCTTCGTGCTAGTTGAAGACCCATGAGAAGAACTATCATGTCCATGATCTTGAGTTAGCAGCTATTGTTCATGCCCTGAAGATTTGGCGGCACTATCTGTACGGGGTTCATTGTGAGATCTACACTGATCACCGGAGTTTGCAGCACCTGTTAATGCAGAAAGATCTTAACTTGCATTAGCGGAGGTGGTTGGAGCTTCTCAAGGGCTATGATATCACCATTCTGTACCATCCCGGGAAGGCCAATATAGTGGCCGATGCCTTGAGTCGCCGGGCAGAGAGTTTGGAGATTTTAGCGTGTCTTTCAGCTGCAGAGAGACCCTTGGCATTGGATGTTCAGGCCTTAGCTAGCCAGCTTGTCATATTGTATATTTCAGAGCCGAGTCGGGTATTGGCTTGTGTGGTTTCTAGGTCTTCTCTTTATGATCGTATGAGGGAGCGTCAGTATGATGACCCCCATCTGCTCGTCCTCCAAGACAGGGTTCGACGAGGTGATGCTAGAGATGTAACTATTGGTGATGATAGCGTGTTGAGGATGCAGAGCCGGATGTGCGTGCCCAATGTGGATGGGCTTCGGGAGTTGATTCTTGAGGAGGCCCACAGCTCGTGGTATTCCATCATCCGGGTGCCATGAAGATGTACCAGGATTTGAGACAATACTATTGGTGGAGGAGGATGAAGACGGATATAGTTGGGTTTGTGGCTCGGTGTCTCAACTGTCAGCAGGTTAAGTATGAGCATCAGAGATCGGGTGGCTTCCTTCAGAGGTTAGAGATCCCAGAGTGGAAGTGGGAGCGAATCACCATGGATTTCGTAGTTGGTCGCCCACGGACTTCGAGAAAGTTCGATGCTATTTGGGTGATTGTGGATCGGCTGACCAAGTCCGCGCACTTCGTTCCAATTGGTACTACTTACTCTTCAGAGCAGTTGGCTGAGATTTACATCCAAGAGATTGTTCGACTTCATGGTGTCCCAGTTTCTATCATTTTAGATAGAGGCACATAGTTTACACCGCAGTTTTGGCGGGTCGTGCAGCAAGAGTTGGGTACTCAGGTTGAGTTGAGCACATCCTTTAACCCTCAGACGGTCAGATAGTCCAAGCGTACTATCCAGATATTGGAGGACATGTTACACTTGTATCATTGATTTTGGGGGTTCATGGGACAAGTTTCTGCCACTCGCGGAGTTTGCATATAAGAATAGTTATCAGTCGAGCATTCAGATGGTTCTGTATAAGTCTTTATATGGGAGGCGGTGTAGATCTCCGGTGGGATGGTTTGAGCCGGGTGAGGCTAGGCTCTTGGGTACATACTTGGTCCAAGACGTATTGGACAAGGTGAAATTGATTCTGGAGTGGCTTCGCATGGCATAGTCTAGGCAGAAGAGTTATGCTGACAGGAAGATTTGTGATGTGTCTTTCATGGACAGGGAGAAAGTTCTGCTGAAGGTATCACCTATGAAGGGTGTTATCTTGCTCACTCCTCTCTACACCCTGCTGGCGATGCCTACCCCTTTCTATATTTTGGGCGAATTCCTGAATCCGGGAGATATCCATACTATCATGCAATGCAGTAGTGGCACATGCCTCAGTCAACTCTAGGGACAACCCTGCTATAAATCTGTGGACTCTGTCCCGCATAGTAGCAACAATAAATGGAGCATATCTGGCCAATGAGTCAAAATGGAGCTTGTCGGATCTCCCGCGGGGGCTAAAAACCGATCGACTCGAGCCTGTCGGATCTCTCGCGGTAAGTACTGGTCAAGGAAGGCATCTGAAAAATTCTCCCAAATAGTTGGAAGTGCATCACTTCCTCTAGACCTCTCTAATCCCTCGTACCAAAGGATGGCTATATCTCAGAGTCGAAAAACTACTAGCTCAACGTCCTTTTTTCTGTGGCATGCATCTTTAGGAAGAGGGGCAAGTTGAGCCCTCGATTCATTGGGCCTTTTAAGGTACTTCAGAGGATTGGGAAGGTGGATTACAAGCTTGCCTTGCCACCTAGCTTGTCGAGTGTGCATCCAGTATTTAATGTTTCTATGCTCCGGAAGTACATCGGCGATCCGTCCCATGTTTTGGATTACAGCACGGTACAGTTGGATGGTGATATGACTTATGACATGGAGCTGGTAGCTATTTTGGAGCGGCACGTTCAACAGTTGAGGTCAAAGGATATAGCTTCAGTGAAGGTGCAGTGGAGAGGTCAACCTGTAGAGGAGGCCACTTGGGAGACCGAGCGAGAAATGCGGAGCAGATATCCACACCTATTTGAGACTCCAGGTATGTTTCTAGACCCGTTCGAGAACAAATATTTGTTTAAGAGGGGGAGAATGTAATGACCCATCATGTCGTTTTGAGAGTTATAGCGTCGTTTCACCTATTTTTGCTTCTTTTGTTCTTTATAACTGTATTATGTCTTACCGGGTTGGTTGGTTTGGGTCCAGAGTGGGTTTGGAGTAAATTGAGACACTTAGTCTCTTAATTGGAAGCTTAAGTTGGAAAAGTCGACCGGACGTCGACTTGTGGGAAAACGACCTCGGATTTGAATTTTTATGGTTCCTTTAGCCCCGTTAGGTGATTTTGGACTTAGGAGTGCGTCCGGAATGTGATTTGGAGGTCCGTAGTAGAATTAGACTTGAATTCGCGAAAGATTGAATTTTGGCGATTTTGTCCGGCAGTTGAAATTTTGATATCGGGGTCGGATTGGATTTCTGGAAGTGGAAAAGGTTTGTGGTGTCATTTTTGACTTGTGTATAAAATATTAGGTTAATCGGACGTGGTTTGGTAGGTTTCGGCGTAGTTTGTGGAATTTGAAAGTTTACAAGTTCTTTAGGCTTGAATCCAGGTGTAATTGGTGTTTTGATGTTGTCTTGAGTGATTCGAAGGTTCGACTAAGTTCGCATGAGGTTATATGACTTGTTGGTATGATTAGTTGAGGTCTTGGAGGCCTTGGGGTGATTTCGGGTGGTTAATGGCTTGATGGGAGTTGAAGAATTGCAGCTGAAGCTACTACTACTAGTGTAACCGCACCTGCGGAGTAGGAACCGCAGATGCGAGCCCGCAGAAGTGAAGGAGGAGCCGCAGATGCGACTAAGGAGGATCTGGGCAGAGGATGCAGGTGTGATGGCATTCCCGCACCTGCGATTCTCGCAGAAGCGGATTTAGGGGCTCATGCGCGAGTTTGGACCGCAGGTGCGATGTATTTCCCGCACCCGCGAAGACCGAAGATGCGGTCACTGGATCGTGGGAGCCGAGGCTGAGTTTAGGGATTTTTCCGTAGAAGTTGGGCATTGCCCGCAGATGCGGAAATGGAGTCGTAGGTGCGATAAGTCCTGGCAGAACCTATATATAGAACACTTCGAGTTTGTTCATCATTTTGAGTTCGGATTTTGGTGATTTCGAGAGAGATTTCGGAGTAATCACTAAGGTAAGTTCCTTGTGACTATTTATCTATATTAATGGTATTTTCCCACTTATTTTACACCTAGTTGGTGAGTGTTTGAGGTGAGATTCGGAGGATTAGGGCTTGGAAATTGGAGAGTGAATTTTGGGGTTTTGGAGGAGCAATTGAGGTTGAGTTATGATAAATTTGGTATGGTTAGACTCGTAAGTGAATGGCTTTCGGGTTTTGTGACTTTCGTCGGGTTTCGAAACGGGGGCCCGAGGGGGCGGGTTGAGCCGATTTTGGATTTTGGACTATAGTTTAGTAGTTTTCTTGTGGAATTGATCCTTTTAGCCAATATTGATTATCTTGTAATGTTTGTGGCAAGCTTCGGGGCATTTGGAGGCCGATTCGAGAGGCAAGGGCATTTTAGAGTAGGAGTTATGCGCGGTTGAGGTAAGTAACAGTCTTAAATATGGTTTTGAGGGTATGAAACCCCGAGAATTTGTATGATGTGAATATTTGGAGGTGACGCACATGCTAGGTGACGGGCATGTGAGCGTGCACCACGAGGGATTGTAACTTGGTCCGTCCCGTAAGGCTGTAAAGTCGAATAGCCATTGTTATTACTTGTTTTTCTTTGTGTTTGAGCAATTGACTGCCTTTCATGTTAGAAGCCATGCTTAGGCCATATGATATCACTGTTAGGACCCGCAAAGGTCGAATACTTGTTGAATTGACGTCTTACTTGTGTGTTATATCTCCGTTCCCTCTCATTTCTTGTTGAAACTTGTTATATTCTCTGTTTGGGCTAATTATTATGAAATTCTGTGAGCCCGAGGGGCTGGAATGGTTAGTGACTAAGATACGGCCTAAGTGCCGAGCTGTGAGCTGTAAGGTATATTGGATCGGGCTGCATGCCGCAATAATATTGGATCGGGTTGCGCTCCGCAGCAATATAGCGCTTGGGGTGAAGGAGCCCTTGCGGAGTCTGTACACCCCCTGTGAGCGCAGGTACCTATTGAGGGTGTATATTGAGGGCTGAGAGCCGAGAGTATGAGCTTATGAGATGAGTTGAGTCACTGCTGCCTTGAGAGGTTGTACTTGCTTTTATTTATTGTTGCACTCGGTTGCTGTCCGATGTTGTTGTGAAATTCTGGAAGATTAATATATGTTTTACTTAGGCTCGAACTGATTTGACTTATACCACTGGATTTGAAAGCATGTTCACTCTTTACTGAAATCTTTTGATATGAACTGTATTTTTATAGCTCGTCACTGCTTTTCAGTTCCTTATTTAATTCTATTACTTGCTGAGTTGGTTGTACTCATGCTACACCTTGCACTTCATGTGCAGATCTAGGTGTGTACGGTTCTGGCGGTCGCTGAGTTCGTGCGCGGGCTGATTATCGGAGACTTACGAGGTAGTTTCCGGTGTCCGCAGTCCTTGTTTCTTCTTTCTTATTATCTTTTCTCTCTTGTATTGGCATTGGGCACAGACTGTAGTAGACTCTGTTTCCAAATTGGTTATTAGATGCTCATGACTTAGTGACACCCTATTGTCGGGCTATTTTTCCGCACTTATGTTTTATTTGGGTTTTACCCCCATTTTTATGAAAAACTTCAGCTATTTTAAATGTCTTAAATCATTTCTGTTAAATTCTGAAAGTGTTTTGGAAAGGTCGGCTTGCCTAGTATCATGATAGGCGCCATCACGACGGGTTAGATTTTGGATCGTGACAAAGCTACATAACAATATTTTTGGATGTTCAAAATAAATTTTTAGTTATACTTTTATGACAATGAAAATGACAAGCTTAAAATTTTACAGTCTTAACTATGCAATTGGGCTCGGGCGTAGCTCGGGCTAATCGTACTAGTACTATCTTATATAACGGAGAATAAGCAAGCAAAATGCCTGCTTATAAATCAAAGGGTAATATGGTCATTTCACTTAAAGTAGAGTAATATGATTGGTCTAAAATGAATTTGAATTCTTTAACTAAATTAACCCCCCGCTTACATCATCATACATCATCTAAACAGTACTTTTGTCATCCGTTGCTCTATTATAGTGAGATAATCTGATTGGCTAAAACATGATAGCTTATTCATAATAATTTTTATGTCGAGACTATTTTACCATTATGTTTAGACAGAGTTATGTCTGCTTTTATTGATGCCTTTTGTTTCATCTCTGAATGTGTGGGCTCTGTTGAATTTGTTAGTTTACACGTATCATTTGCAGCTTTTTTGAATGGGAAAACTAATACTAAGAACCCGTTTGGCAATATATTTTGTCAAAATAAACTTGAATTTTATTTGGCAAACACATATTTGGCTATAGATTTTGCCTATATTTTGGCCAAATCCCAAATATCAAAACCAGCTCAATAGTTAGTTTTGGGCCAAAATGTCACTATTATATTTTTAAAAAATTACCCCAAACTTTTGTATTTTATAAAAGAGCCCACCATTTATTATTTTGTAACGATGTTGCTTCGTCTTCTCGGTCATCTGATAGTCTATCATGTAGTTCATTATTAAAATGATAATTTTATATCAAATTTATTTATGTTCAGGACTATGATTTGCGATAATATAATGAATGTTATTGATAATAGTACTGTTGAGTATTTGTGATAGTTTTTAGAACTTGTGGGTATAAGTCATGTTTCATGTTTTTTCAAACCAAATTTCACCCAAAACATATGTCCAAACACATTTTCATCTTCAAACCAAACTTCACCCAAATCAGATTTTTCAGAATAAATTTGGGAATCTATGGCCAAACGCTAGCTAAATGCCCACACAATCCAAAATAATTACACGTAATTACCCTTATGAAAGTTTGTTACAAAAACTACCTATTCGGCTAAAATATTTTACCCGGATTACCTATCCTTTTTTTTCTTTCACTTCATTCCCTTTCTCCTTTAAAGTGAAAAGTCCTAGAGCTTTCTCATTTGATAGAGTACAAAATCCAGATGACCGCGTCATTTTTCATGTAATCTCATCACTTTTCTGTCAAAATCCCATGCTTGCTCGGATTTGCATTTCGTATTTTTTTTTTCTTGAATTAAAATTTTACAGATTTTCTTAAAGTCTTCAAATCTACCATTCAAGGACCTTGAAACTCATATAATGAGTTTGTTCGGTTTGTAGTTATTCTGATATGATATCGCCTGGACTTTGTTTGAAATGTTGATTAGGGGTTGTGACTAAATCTTGGGACAAGTTGATGGAGATTATGTATCCGCCACCGCGTTGTACGTATGATTCGCGAGCGGGGTATATCCTTTTACCACTCTTATGGGATCGGGTCGTTCGTCTCGGCAAGATTTATGTACCATACTCTCATGGGAGCGGGCCGTTCACTTCGGCAAGTTAATAGATGCATCTATGATTCGCGTCGTTCGACCCTCGACAATGCACAATTTACTTTTATGTTGGATCGGGCCGTACGCCTCGACATTTCCTATATATATGTTATCCTCATGGAATCGTGCGTAACTTTTGGATGGTGTTAAGGTTCCGCGTAGCGATGGTGTTATGTGAGCGGGATGGCTCTCGAGATTCAAATCATATATCAAACCTGAGTTGTGTTTGAGTTTTGTAGCGTATGGCGCTGTTTGTGCTCCCAGGGATGGTATTATGCACTTAGCATGCTTGTGGCCGTTATTCGGGTATTTTTTAGTAATGAGCATTCTAGCTCGGTAAGTATTTCCTTATAGATTTTATGTGTGGATCGGGTGGCACGCCGCCAGGGGTATGTTGTTTGGACCGGGTTGCGCGCCGCAACAGTGTGATGTTGAGTACAGTCCCTTATATTCTATTTTGCGTGTTTTGTGTCCCATTTTCTGAGGAAGGTTCATGACACCTTTTCGGTTGTCTAATTAGTTACGTGGGTTGAGTAATACCTTCCAGAGTGCATTTTCCTTATGTATCACGTTCAAGTTAGTAGCTTGTCGGTACATTGTGGCATCACATGAGACTTTTGATCGTGTCTGAGGTGGTTTATTGCCTGAGTAGCTTGTACTGGGTGAGACGAGATTTTGAATCTGGGATCAGTGCGATCGGATTATATGAAGCATACAAAAGAGAAAATACCATTATTTGGTTCATAATGAGGTAATGATTCTAGTCAAGAGGAGAGGTTCAATGGTTTGATGACTCGGCAGTTGGTTATGAATTTCTACACATCTCTTCCGTCGTGGTGGTATTGCCAGAGTTGAAACAGGACTTATATATGTCATGAGGTGTATTGTGAGCATCAGATTCGTGAGATTTTGGCTATTATGATCAGAGAATGTTATTATGGTCATGTGAATATTGCGGTGCATGGTGTGAATTCAACAAAGATATGCAGTCATTTTCTGGTACATCGTGTGGTGATTGATACGGTGTTCGTATGTGGTAATCCGGCCTGGCAGAGAATTTCGGATGTTGGAACTGGGCTCTAAGGCTTATTTGCCTAAATAAAAGAGAATATCTTCACATTTGATCGAGCTAATGTGCTCAACCATGTTGTGGTAGCACGAGTAGGTGCACGAGGTGTTAAACAGTGATTTAGGACAACTCCAGCACAGTTCTTAGCACGTTCGAGGACGAATGTGTGTTTAAGTGGGAGAGAATGTAACGACTCGACCGGTCGTTTTGAGCTCTAGCGCGTCGTTCAGCAGTTTGAGGCCATGAACAACTTCACTTAAGGTATTATGACTTGTACGCGTGGTCGGAATTGAAATTTCGAAAGTTCAGAGTTGATTTGAAAAGAAAATTCTCATTTCGGAAGTTTTAAGTTGGAAGAATTGACTAAGGTTGGATTTTTGAGTAAACTATCTCGGAATCGGGATTTGAAGGTTCCAACAGGTTTGTATGATGAATTCGGACTTGGGCGTATGTCCGAATCGGATTTTGGATGACCCGGGAGCGTTTCGGCGCCTATTTTGGAAGTTGGCATTTTGGAAGAATATCATAAATTTGGGATGAAGTGCATTTCAATATTATCAACGTCCGTTTGGGATTCCGAGTCTGATAATAGCTCTGTATGGTAATTCTGGTATTGGGAGCGCATCCGGAAGTGGATTCGGAGGTCCGTAGGTCATTTTGGAGTCATATGGCTAAAGCTAGAAATTTGAAGGTTTTTGAGAAGTTTGACTGGAAGTGAAATTTTTGCTATCGAGGTCGGAATCAAAATCCGGAAGGTGAAGTAGGTCCGTAATGTCAATTATGACTTGTGTGCAAAATATGAGGACAATCGGACGTGATTTGATAGGTTTCGGCATCGATTGTAGAAGTTGAAGTTTCAAAATTCATTAAGTTTGAATTGGGGTGCGATTCATGATTTCAATATTGTTTGATGTGATTTGAAGGCTCAACTAAGTTCGTAATGTGTTTTGGGACGTGTTGGTATAACTGGTTAAGGTCCCGAGGGCCTCGGGTGTGTCTCGTAGCGAGTTCGGACGGATATTAGACTTTGAGGAATTGAAGGTTTCTGGGCATTTTGGTTTCCTCTTCCGCGATCGCAAAGGTTAAGTGGACTAGTGGGATTTTTACTCTACGCGATCGTGTATAATAGTTCGCGTTCGCGGAGGGTCGAGCTAGAGGTTTTTCGTGTTCGCGTCGGGGCCATCGTGAACGCGCTGGGTTAATGGGGCTGGCCCGTTTGGTGAAGGTTGTTCTATGCGATCGCATAGCGGGGTTCGCGATCGCGAAAGAGGAAGGGGCTGAGCAGTGCGATCGCGTTCTGAGCATCACGTTCGCAAAAAGAGAAGTTTTAGGCAGCTGTTGATTGACCTTCGCGATCGCGAGTGGATTTTCGTGATCGCGAAGGGGAAAGACCTAGGTAGTGTTCTATTAAAATCGAGGTTTTGGCTCATTTGCACTTCATTTCCTCCATGGGAGCCAGTCTTGGAGCGACTTTGGAGCTCCATCTTCATTATCTATGTCAAGGTAAGTGATTCTCACCTATTTCAAGTTAAATACATGGTTTATATAAGGATTTAGACGTGAACATTTATAGAAATTTAGAATTTTGAAGAAAAACCTAGAAATTGGTATTTTTGGAATTTGACCACGAATTTGGATAAGGAATTGAGAACAAATTATATATTTGAGTTCGTAATGCTATGATTAATGTTTATCTTCGAAAATTTTCGGAATCCAGACACGTGAGCCTGAGGGTGAGTTTATCGATTTTTCGAGCGGAGTTGGAAATTATAGTAAATTGAATTGTTATGAGTATCAGAGTATATTTTGATTAGTTTGCACATTGTTTGGCTAGTTTTGGAACGTTGGGTATCGGTTTGAAGTGTTAGAGTGGCGTTGGAGCCGGTTATGGAATTTCAGAGCGAGGTAAGTCTCCTTTCTAATCTTATAAGAGGGAATTAACCCCATAGGCGAACTAAATTATAGTGTGCTTCTATGTGTGGGGTATACGTACGCACGAGGTGACGAGAGTCTGTGCGTAGCTACTAGCTATGCCTATGTCCGGGTAGTTTTAGGTTCACATCATGCCTTGTTGATATTGTTATTGATTTATATTTATTGTGTGCCTCGAGAGGGAGCGAGATTGAGCTTGCTTATTAAATGTTTTGAACGGAATTGAAATTTAAGAACTCAAGATTTAAAAGGTTTCATTTGAACTTCGTAATTTGGAAAAGGATTGAATAATGCTATAATAGCTTGAGAAATCTATGTGGAACCGCGTTGCATGTATGTTTCACGTGCGAGATAATTTCCTTAAAAGGCTACAAGCTGAATTACCCATATTTTGAAAAGAATCAAGAAAGAGATATCATCTTAATGTTAAATTTATATTTTACCGCGTCGCAAGTATGATCCGAGAGCGGGGAGATTTACTTAAATTTATATTTGACCACGTCGAACGTATGATTCGCGAGCGGGGTATTTTCTTCTACCACTCTTATGGAATCAGGCCGTTCGCCTCAGCAGGATTTAAGTACCACACTCTCATGGTAGCGGGCTGTTCGCCTTGGCAGGTTAATAGATGCATCTATGGTTCGCGTCGTTCGACCCTCGGCAGTGCACAATTTACTTTTATGTTAGATCGGGTCGTACGTCTCGGCATTTCCTATATATATATTATCCTCATGGAATCGTGCGTAACGTATGGCAAGAAGCCAGTGTATCTGAGGGTTTTTTCCTGATTTGGATTATGACAACCTGTTTGATGAAATCCACTATATCTATACATATGCTCCGGTTACGGAGGGAATTTGCTAGTTGAGATTTTGAGTAAATTGTAAAGAGGAAAATTCTACTAAGTATTTTATACTTGTTTGTTTCATATATTTACTCTGTCTCATATTCATCCACTTCTTTACTGTACCTGATATTATTGGACTGCTAGTAAGTGTCGAAGTCGACCCGTCGTCACTACTTCTTCGGGGTTAGGCGGGATACTTACTGGGTACGCGTTGATTTACGTACTCATGCTACACTTGCTGCACATTTTTGTGCAGGTACACATATGTTTAGCGGCCTTGTGGGCGCAGAGGCGCGATTATGGCGGGGACTTAGGTGAGCTGCATTCTATACGACGCACCGCAGCCAGCAGAGTCTCCTTCAGAGTATTGTATTTTCTTTCCTGTCCAAGTTTTATTCCGAACAATTATTTTATTTTATTTTAAATTTCTAGAAAAGGCTCATGCACTTGTGACACCGGGTTCTGGGATGATTATGGGATGTTCACTGTTGGAAATGGAAAATATGGTTATTTATTCTGTAAATTCATCTTTTATTAGATAAATTGAAGTAAATTTACGATTTTAAAAATATTAAAATGAGGATTTAATTAAGTATTTATTGTTGGCTTGCCTGACAGTGGAGTCCGACTCCATCACGACCTTTATGAATTTGGGATCGTGACAGTTTCACTTGATTTGGTTACTTTCTTTTTTTTTTGATTTGGTTACTTCAATTACTAAGAAGACAGCTTTATGTAATAATGTGATCAAACAAAAAAGGTTAAAAAGAGTTAATAAATCTAAGGTAGAACAAGAATGTAAAAGACAATTTGTTTGATATAGAAAAACATGTTAGATCCAAATACACATAAAATAATGATCATTTAACAAAAAAGACAAGTAAAACTAAAATCTTTTAAAACATGTTTTTGTTCTCTAAATATCTCCTATTTTTATTCTTTAAGCCTTAGGGTTTACGGTCACAATTTATGAAGATTAAAACTATTAAAAAGGTAAAATAAAAGCTCATTTTTAGAATATTTTCCTTATTATTTAAAACTTTATCCTTTTGAGTTAAGGTGATCAAAACTTAAAAATTAGAATAAAAAAGGGTAACAGAAAAACACTTCTTTAGAAAGTCTCTCCCTTTTATAATATCTCATTTTGTTTGAAATTTAGAGGATGAAAAAAATCAAAGTAGAGACATAGTTCAAACAACCCATTGAGAAATAAAAATTACCATCCTTAGACGCTCTTTGTTAGTTTGTTTGCATATTTATTTACAAAAAGATCAATAAATCTATTTGGTTTACATGTTGAAACCATCACTTTTACTGTTCATTTTGTTTCTGTGATTTTTTAAAAAGAAATTCTCTCCAACTATCTAATATTTTTTAATTTGTGAACATCAAAACAGGTCTTTTGCAAGGATTACTAATATTTGAAACAACTTTTAAATTTTAGAAAAAAAAAGAAGAAAGAATATATATATATATATATATATATATATATATATATATATATGTTTTATGCGTTTATTTGAATGGACTGCATGTAATGAGATTTTCTATTAAAAATATTAATGCTTTTTTTCCGCAAACTTTATATGTCCTGAGAAAGTAATTTGAAAATAGAAAAATAAGTGTTCAATAATTCATAAGGATATGAGGACAACCACATTGATAAACTCTTGCAGTCTTTATGATTTATACACAATAAAAGTTTTTACATGATATCGTCTTTTAAAACCTTGGTTAAAGTATTAAAATGTAACATTTATATTTAAAATGATACTATTGTATATATCATGGTGATTGTTAAGTTGTTAGTATGTTGGCTGCTAAGATATAATTTTTGTCTTATTCAAAGAGAATAAGAAGAAGGGAGAGTTGGCATAAGCAACATTAAAAATCACGACATATTGGGTACACTATAGTTGTATCCCAAGACAAAATTATGGCTAAAGACACACTAAAAGAAAACTTTTCTATTACCAAAAATAATACAATTTTTGTAGCTTGTAACAAATTAGAGGGATAAAGCTATTCGAGACAAAATAAGTTGTCAAAATACCTTATTAATGAGAATGCAAAAGGATGCACCTTTTATAATTTCAAGACTTACAAAATTTTAACATCAAATGAATAACAATTTATAATGTCAAAATTAGATTAGCAATTTAAAATAAAGACACATAAAGCAAAACACAGAGAATTTCACAATATTAATGCATCGGCACCCATGTTAAAAGTTCACAATATGCAACACAACGCTTGGTCCGGACGCAACACGAGCCAACTTTTACTAGTGGTTAGGATATTATAGATATTTTCTTTAACATGAGTGCGAATACTTTCTTCTCTCTTCTCCATATATTTCACATTACTTTTGGATTAATGTTAAGTAGTAGTCGTACTAATATTAAAAAATATTAATTAAATTATGATCGAGTTTGTTTAACATATTAGATCGTATTGCTTTAATAAATTTCAATTGTCATCTCATCTGTTAATACGGTATACCCAATAACAAAATATCTATTAAATTTATAAAGAAACTTATATAGTTATCGAATAACTTTTTTGTTATGTATTTTTTTTAATTATATTATCCAGTTTTTAATATTATTACACTGTTAATATAATTTTTTATTAGGGTATTATTTTGTTTAGTATTTTTATCCCCTACTCTCTTTTTAAATTGCAATTGTTACTTGTCCTGTCAATTTGCATTTATTTTAGGTGGCAATAGCACGGGCCCTAAGTGGTTAGGATATTAGAGATATTTTCTTTGACATGAGTGACGTGAATACTTTCTTCTCTCTTCTCCGTAGATTTCATGGATACTTTTGGATAAATGTTAATATCATAGCAAGTACCCCGCCCCCTCCCTCGCCTCCTCCCCACAAAAAAAAAAAAACTAAATGCATAAAAATTAGTAAAACAGTACAAAGTGAAAAATTAATAAGATGTCTGTATAAAAAAGAGCAACTCCAATGACTAAACAAACTACAGGAAACCAAATGATATTCATTCCAATACATTTAGCTTATCCCAACTTTAAGCATTCTCCTGTGTTTGCCTTGGAAGCAGCAAAGTTCCTCCTCTGTTTGCCATTAAAGTAGTTGAGACAGATAAATTAGAAACTTCTTTTATTACAAATATAATGACATATAGTACATATATATCATATTCTCCTTTCAACCGAAATAAAGTAATTGAAAATAAAAATATAAGCATTCTAGAGAATTGCAATACATGTTTTCTTTTTGTTTTTGCTTTTCAAGTTTTCATATTGTAATTGTATCAACTAGCACCTCAGAGATGATATCTCTCAAGTCATTTTTGGAAACAGTATAAGAATCTTCATCTTTGTATGAGAACTCCGACATCCTAGCAAGGTTGAGCATTGGCATGAGCAAAACCCTAGGTACAACTGTAGGTTTTAGGCATTCTCGATTCAGATCCTTCCAGCTATTACCCATTATTTTTCCAATCTCCACGTATGCTTCTTCCTTTGTGACGCCATATTTATTCATGTAACATTCAACACCTGATATATCTCCTCCTTCTTGCTCTCTCTGCATATCCATAAGAGCGACAAGCATTAGACAAAAAATAGTATGAACCCGTAATTTTAGTCTAAACTTATTTGTGCAAAAACCATTAGAACTGCTGAAAATATTGAAGTGTGAACCCATAATTCAAACAAGGTGATGGGTTCAGCGGTTGAAACCTAAGTCTGAACCCACAAAATTGAAATTTTTGGATCTGCCTCTTAAGGCCTTGATCAACTATATATTAAGCTCGCACAATAACTTATATTGAACTCATAAGTACGACAAGGAATAAGCGTAGTATTTGTTGAACTAAAAACTACGAAACTTATTTCGTAATTATAATATACCTCATGTGATACAATATCATTTGATAATCTAGCAATGATAGAAGAAGCAACCAAAATTAGAGGTTCACTTGCAAGCCAGTCGTGTGCCTCCTTCGTTGCTTCATTTCCAATGCCTAACCAAGAGAGAGTCGCAAGACATGGGATAGTGCTAGATCGAATTCCATTTCCATTGTTGGGACGTTATTTCCATAATACCATTTGGCCTATTGAAAATATGCATTTATCAACTTTTTCATATGAAAGAATATAATTAAGAGCACAGACTTGTGAATTCTCATAAAAAATTTAATTCGGTAGATTATCTAAATAACTATTTGCTACAAATTAATTTACCTCAGCTATGGAATATTTAACTTGAAATGAGTTGTTTTCCTTTGCCAACTCTTTCTCAATTTCAACGTAAACATCTAGAAGAGCTAGGTAATAAAGCTTCATATATGACGATAACTGTTCTGAAATGTCGTCAATGTTCCACCTACATTTAAATATAGGTAAGATTTTTCATGAAATTTCTTATTTAGCGTACACATTACTACATGGAAAAATAAAAGTTAAGTAGTTAATGTTAAGAAAAGAAAAAATAAATACCTTTCTATTGCATTTGTTAGGAGAGTTAGTTCGTCTATTGTTCCATAGGTATCATAGATATCGTCTGTCAATGCTCTTCTCAAATGACGCTTGATTCACCTCAAATTACAATTGGATCTTCACATGCAATCAATCAGCAGATCGATTGTAACGATCCACTGTATATCCATCCCTCAGAAACACCAGTGACATCACTTGTTCCTCAAATGCTAATTGGAACGGAAAATTACTCAGAATGGAGACGATCTATGGAGGTGTCACTGCTTGTGAAAAATAAACTCGGATTTGTTAATGGAACCTGCACTAGAGAGCAGTACGAGAAGAATATCTTCCAATTGCGGTAGTGGGATCTCTGTAATGCCATAGTGTAGTCGTGGATCGCTATAATATATTTTAATTCCTTTTTAAAACTTTTGAGTAATTACCAAGCTGGATTTTGAGAGTTTGGGTATTATATGAAGGACTTATTCAACAAATTTTTATTTTAATTTGAAAAAGTCTATGGGGCTTATGCCTCAAATGCCCGGGTATACGCCCCGAATTGCTGGACATATGCCTTTTGAGACTTTCGCCCCACATCATCGCCTCAGGGCATTTTCGGTGCACCTAGCCCCAGGACTCACCTCGAAAATGCCTTTTAAAACATTGACTGTGAGAAGTCCAAGACATTTGTTGATTTTTTCGCCAACAGAAACTTATGAAGTTTTTAATGGGATTAAATGACACTTATGCTCCTCAAAGTATCCAAATACTAATGATGCAGCCAACACCTTCGCTTGATCAAGCATATTCAATGATAGTTCAGGAAGAAAGTCAAAGGCTAAGTGTGGATATGGTATACAAAGTGAAATTTCGGGAAGTGGACCTATGAATACTGAGAGCAGCTCCTTTGTGTTAGCAAACAACTCAAATGTGAAGCTTAGAAAGAACACAAATCTGTTTTGTAATTATTGTAAGATGAAAGGACACACAAGAGTTAATTCCTATAAGTTGGTAGGGTATCCACCAGGTTTTACGTTCAACAACAAAATAAAAGGTGCTAATGACAATCACACATCTATGGCACACAATGTGAGCATAATGGAGGAGACTAAACACACATGAACTGATGAAAATGGTATGACAAATGCAGCAGTTCCAATTTTCACACCTGAACAGTATCTACAAATACTCAGAATGTCGATCAAGGAAAAGGGACCAGCAGAAGAAAAAACACTATCAGGTGTGGCCAATATGGCAGGTAATTCAATTACTGACCAAATTTAGTGGAACATTGATAGTGGTGCTTCAAATCACATAGTTTCATCCTTAAATCTATTATCCTGTCCTAATTCTACTCCCTATTTGAAATCTACTTCAGTCCATTTACCAAATGGAGAAAGTACTCAGATCCCACATACATGATCATGTGCCATGTCCAACACTCAAACTCTACATGATGTGCTTTATATGCCTCAGTTTCAGTATAATCTATTATTTGTGTCCAGATATATATCTCGTCCAATTTCACTTCTCTCTTTGAGGTTATGAAAACAGTCGATGCAATAGTAATACCCAACAAGAGTCGGGGTCGAATTTCGTAGGGAGCTATATGAATGAGTGTTAGTAGTATATAATTTAGCGTGCGAGTTTGTATATCTAAATTTACACTTCCGTAATATTTTGGTTTTGTTTGAAATTCTAAATTAAACGACTATTGTGATTCAAAGAATGAAACTAGAAAATTGTTTTTGCTGTTTTCAAATGATATAAAAGGCCTAGGGCTATGACTTTTACCTAGGTGTTTGCCTAATGGGTTCTAAACTTTAAATCTTGTTTTATTGGTCAAAGTGTATTATAGCTATCAACACTCAAGTACCCACTCAATACCTCTCGGTCAGAGAGTGATTTTGTCCAATTTGGCTTTCTTAAGTCCAAATGGGTATTGAACAAAATAATTAATAAGATGCTCAAGTCGGATTTTACTATCTCTAGGTTCAACCCTTTAATTGGGCTTATCAATCTCTCGATTGACCCAATTTCGTGTTAGCCAAGTATTCCAAGACTAAGTCTCTCTTTCTCAAGTAGAGACCAAGTCAAATAGGCATAAATTAATGTTTTCAACCATTAATTCTTTAAATAGAAACAAGAACATGGCTAGATAATAAACACCCAACCATAAACAAGCAATAAATCAAACACCCATTAAGTTTATACACTAGGGTTGAGTCACAGCCCTAGTAAAAATTTATCTACTCATGCTTAAACTAGAAGAAATAGGAGAAGAAATGATAATTAAAGCCATATTGATAATTAAAATGATAAAATCAATATTCAAAAAGCTCAAAATAGCAAAAACTACTTAAAAGAGTAAAAGAAACCGTCTACTATAGCAGCTGATGTCAAAAGTTAACCTAAAAAGGTGAAACTCTTCTATTTATACAAAGCTAGAATTTTCGGACAAAAATACCCTTTCGGAGGTTCTGCGGCCGCACAATTCCATGTGCGGTCCATACTTTTCTTCAGCTTGACAAGAGTGGAAATTTGCGACCGCACTGCTTTCTTTTTGCGGTCCGCATAATTCTGAGTGCGGCCGCACCTTGCTCTTCTGCGGTCCACACAAATGTGAGTGCGGCCGCGTGGCTCTTCTTCTGCGGCCGCACAATAATTATGCGGTCCGCACAATAATTATGCGGTCCGCACTTTCAGATGCAGGTTCTCTGAACTTTTTCTCTAACCCAGCTTCTGCGGCCTCATAATTTATGTGCGGACCGCACTTTTCACATTTCTCTGATGGGAATATCTTCACGACCTACGGCCGCAGATGATATTACGCGGTCCGCACTTTTGAGCTTGTGTGCATCTTTTGTCATTGAGTTGGATTTTATCTTGGGAGCTCAGTTTCCACTATTCCTGTAATTAAGCATATTTTATCAGTTTTCGGGAACACAATTAAGCACTTTTGGACTAAAACGAAAGTTGAAGAGCGCTAATAAGTAGTCAAAATCCCCACTTATCAACTCCCCCAAACTTAAGCTTTTGCTTGTCCTCAAGCAAATAAAGTAATTCCTACCTCCACAAGTCAAGATCCATTCCAGCTAATCAAAGTTGAATCAATCACATATCACTTGGGACAAACAATTACCCACACCACTTATGAAATATCAACAAGGCAACAAATTAAACTTTTAAGCACAACTAGTTCTAGTGTGACACTTAAGCATCAAGAGTTGACTTTATTCATCAAGGAAGCTCGCTCTTTCATGTGGGTCATTATGGATCCCAAAATCCTCCTCCTCTACTCTCTGCTTGCCTATCTCACTTAAGAATATAGCACGCAATCTAGAGATTTGCGAAAGGTTCACTCATCTCTCTCAAAAGAATGTCGCAAGTACGGCTTTAAGTACCATAGGCTTGCCCCTCATGTAAATCACCACTCATGTAAGCTTACTCGGCTTGAAATCACGTAGGACTTTTTCTAGAATGCGATGAAGGCTTTTGGACTAAGATTGGATATGCTGTGATAGAATGGATTAATCTTTCCTTAAGCACTCCATTTTCTTTTATCGGCTCATATTTTGCCAACTTTTTGAGGCATTTTCTTTTCTATAGGGGAACTAGAGAGACTTAACATCACTCTTTCTTGGTCATGATATTCATTTTCTCCTTCTTTGTTTTCCCCATGCTTTGCATCATTATTTTTCTTTGAATCCCTTCAACTTTTCAACTTATTCACTTTCTTTTTGCATTTTTATTGCTCTTTCTTTTTCTTGCCTTTCCTTCTCTTCATTTCTTTTCTCTTTGCCTTGATACCTTTTTCAAACTCCTCTTCTCTCCCCTAAACTTATGTTTTTAGCCAATTATTTCACAAGAGTGTTAAGGAAAGCTCGGGTGCCAAGAGAGGGTCACGACAAATTGGGTAAAGGCTTGTAACATGGTTATCAAATGAGAAAGGTTTTAGGCTCAAATGGGTTGACTAGGGATAAAAACATTGGCGGGTAATGGAAAATTTCAAGCAGGTGAAGGAGAGCCTACAATCACTTTTCAAGCCAAGCAAAACTTAAGATTTTGCTCAGAAACACATTTAGGACAAGTTCTAGGCCATTTGCACGGGTACTTGGACTTTCAACAACAACATCTAACCTCTCATGCAGCTGGATTGTTCAAGATTGAAAATCACTATGGTTCGACTAAACCACTCGATGATTGCCTAAGTCAACACAAGAGTCAAAAGGTCACTAACTAGAGTTATTTCTTTTCAAAAAATCTTATTTTTAACCATAAACATGTTGTTAAGTGTGTTAGTACCAAGTGAAGCATGTTTGACTCTTCGAGCATGACTCAATTAGGTCTTTTTATTCATTATTACTACTATTCTTACGTAAACACCAAAAACAGATTCAATCCCTAAAGAAGGTTGTCACACCATCCATCGTTAGGAATAGTCACCCGATTCACACAAAACACCTTTGGAAAGAACCGTGTCATTAAGAAAATTAAAGTCTTATTATCCACTAAATCATAAAAAGAAGCTATTAAAGCAAAAAGAAGCTACTAATTCAAAAAACAAATCCCAAAAGAAGCTACTAAGTCAAAATGAAGACAAACAAAAAGATAAAAAAGCTATAAAACAAAAACTATTGAAAGCTAAACGAATATAGATAATGAAGGAATAAAGAGAATATATACATAATGATAAAGAAGAAGAAAATAGTAATAAGTTAATTACGGCCAAATGTGTCATAGTTATCAAAATACATAATCAGAATCATCAAAATTTCAAAGAAACTCCACCCCCTGAATAGAAATAAGCATTGGCCCCAATGCTTAACAAAATAAAAGTATAAGAAGGGTGAGACTGAAGAAAACTCTCTATGGATCTGTGGCCATCTCCGTGTCTCCAGTAGTGGCACCAACCTCAGTCTCTAATTAGATCTCATCATCCTCAAATTCGGGAGTAGCTGGGTTGGTGAACATCTGACGGACTACCTCAGCAGTGTCAGCAGAAAGGTCTGGCTCCTCAGACTGGCCAGCTGCTATGGTGGGCTCTGTAGGAACTGGGCTTGGGTGGTGCGGGTTTATCAACATGTCGAATGGAATGTCTCCGAATGCTGCAATCTTGGTCACCTATCACCGGAGCTTATCCATTGATTTCTTATAAGCCTGTGACTTCCACATCTTCTTTACTTCTTTGCCCAATTCTTCATTCATGGACCCATGCTGTATCAAAGTAGCCATGGTAGTGTTCTGGTTGTCCTGGATCTTCTTCAATGTTTCTTTGACTGTGGGAGGAATCTAGGGTGCTGGAGAGGATGACTGTGCTACAACCTGACTGGATATGTCAGTCAGCTTTGCAGTAGCTGTCGGCATCTAGTTGTAGAGGCTCGCAAGTATTTGGGAGACTCGCATCGCAGAGAGTGGAGAAGATGGAATCGATACAGGCTTCAAAGCCGATGTGGGAGATACTGAGGGTGAAGGTGGTGGCATGGCAGTTGCACTAGTAGAAGGATCTGCTGAAGTGGATGGCATATCAGTTGTCTCTGTACCCACCATCGATGGCTCATTAGACTATCCTACGGTGGTAGTCGGTTGACCCTTTCTCTTGGGGTTGTGTGCATCCACCAAAGAATACTAAGAGAAGGGCTTTTTTGCTCGAACCTTTGTGTCATAGTCTCTGGGCTCTACCTGTGCATCTGTAAGGTACTCAGTGATGGTGTTAGGATATGGGTAGGAAGTATTAGCCTGCCTGGCGACCACTGACATGTTGGCCGACATCACGGCACCCACATTGATTGGGTACCAGGCCATAACAGAGGCAACTAGAACTGCCCGTGGAATATGTAAGTTTGTCTCGTTCTGGCACCGGTCTAGTCTGCTGCGTACGAAGGTCTGCCATCCCTTCGCCTTGAAATTTATGGTGTTCCGCTGAATAGGAACCCCTGCAGTGATCCATGGTGGTAGTGGCCTCAGGGCTGTAAGACGCTCGGCTAGCCAAGGGCGAGCTGCATCACCCATTGCCAGCATCTCCAAGTAATGCACTGGCTCCACATCCTCAAACCCCAAGTAGGAGTTCCAGTGTGAGCTGGTCGAACCGCACCTTCAGATTTCTCACTTTTGTAACTTTGGTCCCTTTCTTGATTTGTGCCACATTGGCATAGAACTCCCGGACCAAATACTCTTTGGCATCCACAACTGACTGGGTGAATCACATCCACCCAGTTCTCTCTCGGAACTGCCTCAACACTTCTGGATTATACTTGTCAATATCTTTGAGTTGGAATTGTCGCTCTAGAGTAAGCGATCTCACCGGCCACCACTCACGAAAGCTGGTGAAGGCAGCTAGGCTCACAAAACGGTCCTCCCAGACTTCTTTCTTCTTCGACCGTTCAAGGCCGGCAACTGTAGTATCAACCCCTCGACCATCGTCTGAAATATCAACAACAGCACCTGTTGGTGTCTCAGGGACAGGTGTAGCGGAGGGCTCTGAAGCCTGACATGCACTCTCCGAACCCTCGAAAGTGCTATGTGAGGAGGAAGATTCGTCTCTAAGTTGGTACCTTCCCTGTGGCTGCTGTGGCTGTGATTGAACAGCAGGCTGCTCTTGCACTGAGTTGCCCTCCGATGCTTCTCGAGATGGGGCATATGAACTAGATTCGGAGGGCTCAGGCTATCGTCCTCAGCCTATTATAGCTTTCTTGCCGATTACCCTTTGGAGGGCGAGGGACAAATTGCTTTTGCTTCTGCCTCTGGAAGGCTCACCCCTCCCCTTTAAAGTTTCACCACGACGTCGAGATCTGACAATTTTCTGTAACAAGGAATAACAGAAGTTAGATGTAATCCAGTTGAACACAAACATTATATCACATTACAGAACATAAGTGCAGGGTGGGGAAGTGCGGTTCGCGTAATTGCAAGTGCGGTCACAGACTGGGTTGTGCGAACCACATAATTTGGAAGTGTGGACGTAGAGATGGAACTGCAGTCTGCACTATTTGGAGTGCGACTGCAGAATTGAACTGTGGTCCGCATATTTCTCATTGCGGTCGCACATTAGAATTCCCAAAAGTGCCAACTTTCTGATGACAGAGATTGGCCTGATCTGCGGCCGCACACACTTTTCTGCGGCCGCGATAGAATTTCTGCGGTCCACACAATTTCAAGTGCGGCCGCAGAATTTAATTAACCAAAGACCCTAGATTACATATTCTGCAGATCGCACGATTTCTTGTGCGGCCGCAGATTTCAGAAATCAAAACGATCAGACTTCTAGGATTTTCAAGTTTTCTGCACAAATTCAACATGGTATTAACAATTAAGCATGCAAATGAATGTACACAGTCCTCATAAAACAATTAGAATTTTACCCATTACAGATTAACCCCCAGATGGTAGTAAAATTGAAATCTATTGACAAATGGCCTAAAATTATCTAACAAATTACAAATTTAACTAAAAAGTGAAAATTTCTATGAGAAACTAAACATACTAGATATGAAGGAGTGCAACTAAGTGATCGCAGATGTGTATGGGGTGTGGCAGATGATTGAACATATGATTTCCAAGTTTTAGAATTTAGAGTGCTCAGAGAGGGACAATTCCTTATGCGGTCCGCACTCTATTATCTGAAGGCTTAATAGCCTTGTTGATCTGCAGTCCACACAATTTGTGGTGCGACTGTAGATTTTGGCTGCAGACTGCATAATTCGATGTGCGGCCGCAAAATGGCCAATTCTCTGACAGACCAAACTTTAGAGAGTTTGTAATTTCCCATCTCAATTTGTGCGGCCGTAGTTGCCTTCTGCTGAAGCATTCAAAATTATATGGTCCGCACTTTCTCCACACTCAGCCAATTTTTCTGGGCACATGTTCCTTTAAAGCACACCCATTCCTGCAACACACTTCAAATCCAGTTAGCACAAAATAACACCTATCTACGAAAGAAGAAAATAAAAAGAAAAAGAAAAAGAAAACATGGGTTGCCTCCCAAGAAGCGCCTGATTTAATATCGCGACACGATGCAGATTACCATCACTTCAAATGAATAAGTGCCACCACGTGGCCATCATCAGCTTGTCCCAAATAATGTTTCACTCGATGACCATTGAATTGGAATACCTCATCATTTTTGTTCTTCAAGTCCAATGCACCAAACGGTGTCACACCCACAATTTCAAAGGGACCACTCCATTTAGATTTCATCTTTCTGGGAAACATTTTCAATCGTGAGTTGAATAACAAAACAAGATCGCCCACCTTAAACTCCTTGTTTCGGATGTATTTGTCATGAAGGTAATTCATTCTCTCTTTGTACAAGGACGAACTTGCATATGCATGGTACCAGAACTCATCCAATTAATTTAAATGTGCAACCCGCAAGTTAGCGGCTACATCCAAATCAAGATTCAACTTCTTTAAAGCCCACATGGCCTTGTGCTCAAGTTCCACCGGAAGATGACAAGCTTTTCCAAACACCAACCGGTATGAAGACAACTCGATAGGAGTTTTGAAAGCAGTCTGATAAACCTACAGTGCATCATCAAGCTTCTTTGACCAATCCGTCCGGTTAGTATTCACTGTTTTGGACAAGATACTCTTTATCTCCTGGTTAGAGACTTTCACTTGACCGCTAGCTTGAGGATCATAGGGAGTCGTAACTTTATGAGTGATACCATACTTGCTAAGCAAGGTGTCAAAAGCCTTGTTACAAAAATACGACCCCCCATCGCTTATGATAGCCCGCGGCATGCCAAATCTTGTGAAAATATTCTTCTTCAAAAATGCCACCACACTTCTCACTTAATTATTGGGTAGATCAATGGCCTCAATCTATTTAGACACATAATCAACCGAGACTAAGATGTAGGTGTTTCCACAAGAACTGACCAAAAGACCCATGAAGTCAATACCCCACATGTCAAAGATATCAATCTCCAATATGGTAGTGAGGCATTTCATTATTCTTCGAGATTCCACTCGTTGGCATTCATCACATATTTTCACCATATCACTTGCATCATTATAAAGAGTGGGCCAATAAAAATCAAAACTTAGCACTTTAGCCGTCGTTCTCGCTCTGCCATGGTGACCACAATAAGGCAAAGAATGGCAAGCCTCAAGAATAACATTTTGCTCTTCATCTGGTACACATCTTCTAATTACCCCATCCGTGCAAATCCGGAAGAGGTAAGGCTCGTCCCAATAATAGTCTTGACAATCCCATTTGAGCTTCTTCCTTTGATTTGAAGAGAACACATCCGGGATGATTCCACACACAAGGAAGTTTGCTAGATCGGTGAACCATGGCACATCCTTTATTGAAATAGCCAAGAGTTTCTCATCACGGAAGGAGTCATTGATTTCAAGGCCATTATGCGGCACTTGATTTTCACTCCCTTTTCGATATTGGATATAAATATCAAACTCTTGCAACAATAGCACCCATCTCATCAACCGAGCTTTTGAATCTTTCTTGCTCATAAGATAGCGAAGTGCCGCATGATCTATATGAACAATAACCTTTGCACCCATCAAGTATGGGCGGAACTTCTCAATAGCAAACACAATGGCAAGGAGCTCTTTATCGGTAACTGTGTAATTTACTTGGGCATCATTCATGGTATTACTAGCATAGTAGACCGGATGAAAAATTTTGTTGATACGTTGCCCCAAAACTGCTCCAACCACTACATCACTAGCATCGCATATGAGCTCAAAAGGAATACTTTAATTAGGAACGATGATGATAGGAGTTGTTGTCAACTTGAACTTGAGAAATTCAAAGGCTCTCATGCAATCATCATTGAAGTTAAATTTAGCATCTTTCTCCAAAATCTTGTACAAGGGGTTCACCACTTTGGAAAAATCCTTTACGAAGCGCCGGTAGAACCCCGCGTGACCCAAGAAACTTCTCACTCCTTTCACGAATGTTGGGGTGGAAGTTTAGAAATAACCTCTATTTTCGCCTTGTCGACCTCAATCCCTTTCTTTGAAATTTTGTGGCCAAGGACAATGCCCTCCTCGACCATGAAATGACATTTCTCCCAATTCAACACCAAGTTTGTTTCTTCACACCTTGCCTATACTTTATCCAAATTTGCCAAGCAATCATCAAAGGAATCCCCGACTTCCAAAAAGTCATCCATGAAGACTTCAAGGTAGTCCTCTACCATATCCTTAAATATGGCCATCATACACAATTGAAAAGTGACCAGTGCATTGCACAAGCCAAATAGCACCTGCTTGAAAGAAAAGGTGCCATAGGGACAAGTGAAAGTTGTTTTCTCTTGATCTTCCGGGGCAATAAGGATTTGATTGTAGCCCGAATATCCATCTATAAAGCAATAGAATGCCCGGACAGCCAACCTATCATGCATTTGGTCTAGAAAGGTTAGTGGGAAATGGTCTTTCCTTGTGACTTTGTTTAGCTTCCGATAGTCCATACACATTCTCCACCCGGTCACCGTTCTTGTTGGAATCAACTCGTTCTTATCATTGGTGGACACAGTTATGCCTCCATTCTTCGGGACACATTACACCAAAAAAGTCCACGAACTATCGGAAATAGGGTAGATCACCCCAGTATCCAACCATTTGATAATCTCCTTTTTGACCACGTCTTGCATGGCTTCATTGAGTCTCTTTTGATGTTCAATGGATGGCTTGGCATCGTCCTCCACGTTAATCTTGTGCATGCAAAATGCGGGGCTTATTCCGTGAATATCCACCAAAGTCCACCCAATAGTTTTCTTCCTCTTATGGAGCACCGCCAATGTAGAGTCAACCTGCACGTTAGTCAAACAAGAGGAAAGAATAACTGGTAAAGTAGTGCAAGGGCCAAGGAATTCATACCTGAGATTTGGAGGCAATGGCTTCAAATCTAAGATAGGAGGCTCTTCAATTGAAGGCTTTGTAGGAGGAGTTTTCATATTCTCATCCAAGGAAAGCTTTCGGGGGTGCATAGTTGTACGACCCCATTCCTTGCAAAATATTAACACATTCCATGAAGCCATCCATCTCGTCATCATCAAAATTGAGCAGGGCGGCCTCCAACATGTCACCCACATTAATCATGGCACTTGTATCATTAATAATCACATCGGTCACCAAGTCCACGAACGAACACACTTAATTGCTATTCGGTTGCCTCATAGATTTGCATACGTTGATCACTACCTTTTCATCACCCACCCGAAAAGTGAGGTCATTGGGTTCCACATCAACAAGATCCTTCCCCGTAGCAAGGAAAGGTCTACCAAGAATAATCGGGACCTCATAGTCCACTTCACAATCAAGAATAACAAAATCCGCCGAGAGCATGAACTTGTCAACTTGAACCAATACATCCTCAATCACCCCCAACGATCTCTTTATTGTACAATCGGCCATTTGTAATCTCATAGATGTGGGTCTTGGTTGACCAATGCCCAATGTCTTGAAAACCGAATAGGGCATAAAATTGATACTCGCCCCAAGATCACAAAGCTCTTTTGCAAACTCGTCACTTCAAATAGTACAAGGGATTGTGAAAGCACCGTGATCTTCCAACTGAGGAGCCATCGAATGCACAATTGCACTCACTTGGTACGTGACTTTGATAGTTTCAAAATTCATCGATCGCTTCTTCGTCACTAAGTCCTTCATAAATTTTGCATATCTCGGCATTTGCTCCGAGGCTTCAACTAATGGCACATTTATCGAGAGACTCTTCATCATATCAATGAACTTCTTGATTTTATTCTAGCCGTTAATCTTGGCAAGACTTTGAGGATAGGGAGGAGGTGGCGTAGGCAATGGTGCCTTAGCGTTTTGCTCTACCGGTTCCGATATGTCAATCACATGATCCCTAGATGGGTTCACATCCTCTTGAGTCTGTTCCACTGTGTCATCAATATCAATCCGCGCTTCCTCATTTGCATGGACCATATTGTTTGGGATTTCCTCTTCCTCTACCAGTTGCTCATCATCCACAAGTTGCCTCTAACTTGATGTAGGTGCATTCCCACCTCTTCCACTTCTTGTAATAACAACACCGGAATGCCCCGTATTGTTCTCACTCTTCGGGTTCACCACTGTATCACTTGGTAGTGCCCCCTTAGGATGAGAATTTAAAGCTTGAAAGATTTGACCCATTTGCACTTCTAAGTTTCGGATTGACGTATTGTGTGACGCAAGTTGGGCATCAGAATCGGCATTCTTCTCCATCAATTCATTGAACATGTTCTCAATACGACTCATTTCATTGTTGGAAGAACTAGGACCATGAGAAGGATAAGGAGGTGGGTTGCTCGGTTTTTGATTCATCGGGGGCCTTTGAAAGCCCGACCCCCGATTCCTTGGTTGTTGTTCCACCCTCCTTGGTTGTTGCCTCCACAATTGCCTTGATTGTTATTGTTTTGCCAATTCTTTTGGTTATTGCTTCCACTCCAATTGACTTGATTGTTTCCACTAGTCCAATTACCTTGGTTGTTAGAATTCCAATTGCCTCGATTATTTCTCCATTGTTGTTGACTAGGGCCTTGGAATGTATTTCTTTGCCCTTGAAAGTTGTTCACATATTGGACCTCTTCCTCTTGATCATTGTAAGAATCACCCTGATCAAATCCACTATCATCTTGCACAAGATTGTCCACTCTTTGTTGCACTTGTGGACTTCTTGTTTACCATCATATTGACTCCCTCCATAGCATTGACTTGCCTTGGGTTTTGTACTTGTTGAAGTTGAGCCTTTTCCAATTAGTTCACGGTGGTTGTCAACTCGGCTATGGCTTGCCCATGGTCATGTAACTCTTTATGAAGAAGAATCACATTTGGATCACCTTATGGAATATTGATTCTAGATTGCCACGTCGATGAAGTATCTGTCATCTCATTTAAACTATCACACGCTTCCGTATAGGGCGTAGTCATGAAGTTCCCACCGGCAAGTTGGTTTACTACACATTGGTTGGTGGTATTGATCCCCCGATAGAAAGTTTGTTGAATCATGTTCTCCGTCATATCATTGTTGGGGCACTCTTTCACCATTGTTCTATACCTTTCCCATATCTCGTGCAGTGGTTCATTAGGCTCTTGCTTGAATGCTGGAATTGTATCTCGAAGAATAGCCATGTGCCCGGGAGAGAAGTACTTTAAAATAAATTTTTTCGCTAGTTCATCCCAATTATGAATGGAATGATTTGGCAAATATTCCAACCAATCTAAAGCTTTTCCCAGTATAGAAAAGGGAAAAAGCCTTAGCCTCAAAGCATCCTCAGAGACATTTGTTTGTTTGATCCCCAACACATATCTACGAACCCCTTCAAAGAACCCTCATTGCTAGAGCAAAGTGAGCATCACGTTGGTTATTTGGAAGTTGCCCGCCCTAATACGGAAAGGGATTATAGCACTTGCATACCCTTCATTCGGTAGCACCCGATATGGAGTCGCTCGTGGTGGAGGTGGGGGTGGAGCGGGTACATTGTCTTGAGGTGGTCGGCCTCGTCTATTGTCCTAAGGTTCAAGAGGGACCTCATCCATTTGATCATCCTCAACATCCACATCCCCCACGGCTATGTGTCCGAGATCGTTGTTTGCCATGATTGCACCTATAACACTCACACGTTAGTAATAAGGAAGGAAAAGAAGATATCCCAAACACACACCTAACTATATAGCTAACACCATTTTTTTAGCTCCCCGGCAACGGCGCCAAAAATTGATCTCGTCCAATTTCACTCCTCTCTTTGAGGTTATGAAAACGATCGATGCAATAGTAATACCCAACAAGAGTCGGGGTCGAATTCCGCAGGGAGCTATATGAATGGGTGTTAGTAGTATATATCTTAGCGCGTGAGTTCGTATATCTAAATTTTCAATTCCGCAATATTTGGTTTGGTTTTAAAATCTAAACTAAACTATGATTGTGATTCAAAGAATGAAACTAGGAAAATATTTTTGTTGTTTCCAAATGATATAAAAGGCCTAGGGCTATGACCTTCACCTAGGTGTTTGCCTAATGGGTTATAAATTTTAAAGCTTATTTTATTGGTCGGGGTGTATTATAGCTATCAACACTCAAGTACCCACTCAATACCTCTCGGTCAGAGAGTGATTTTGCCCAATTTGGCTTTCTCAAGTCCAAATGAGTTTTGAAAAAAATAGTTGATAAGAATCTCAAGTCGGGTTTTACTATCTCTAGGTTCAACCCTTTAATTGGGCTTATCAATCTCTCGATTGACCCAATTTCTTGCTAGTCAAGTTTTCCTAGACTATGTCTCTCTTTATCAAGTAGTGACTAATCCAAATAGGCATGAATTAATGTTTGCAACTATTAATTCTTCAAATAAAAATAAGAACAAGGCTAGATAATAAACACCCAACCATAAACAAGCAGTAAATCAAACACCTATTAAGTTTACACGCTAGGGTTGAGTCACAACCCTAGTGAAAATTTAGCTACTCATGCTTAAACTAGAAGAAACATGAGAAGAAATGATAATTAAACCCATATTGATAATTAAAATGATGAAATCAATATTCAAAAATCTCAAAATAGCAAAAACTACTAAAAAGAGTAAAAGAAATCGTCTACTGTAGCAGCTGATGTCAAAGTTGACTTAAAAAAGCGAAACTCTTCAATTTCTACAAAGCTAAAATTTTCGGACAAAAATGCCCTTTCGGAGGTTCTGCGGCCGCACAATTCCATGTGCGGGATGCATAATTCCATGTGCAGGCCGCACATTGCTTCAGCTTGAAAAAGTTGGAAATTTGCGGCCTCATAATAACGAAGTGCGGCCGCACTGCCCTTTTTCTGTGGTCCGCACAATAATGTCTGTGGCCACACTTTGTTCTTCTGCGGTCCGCACATGGAATTGTGCGACCGCGTAGCTATTCTTCTATTGCCGCACAATAATTGTGTGGTCCGCACTTGTGTTTGACTTGAGGTGCAGGTTCTCTGAACCTTTTCTCTGACCCAGCTTCTACGGCCGCACAATTCGTGTGCGGTCCGCATCTTGCAACATTCTTTGTTGGAATTGCTTCACGACCTGCAGCCGCAGATGATATTCTGCGGTCCGCACTTTGAGCTTTTGTGCCTCTTTTTGTCCTTGAGTTCAGATTACTATTTCTTGAGTTGGATTTCATCTCGGGAGCTCATCTTCCAATATTCCTGCAATTAAGTACATTTTATTAGTTTTTGGGAACACAATTAAGCGCTTTTGGACTAAAACGAACGCTAAAAGGCGCTAATAAGTAGTCAAAATCCCATTTATCAGGGGGGTGATATAAGGATACAACAACATCGACTACCGCTCCGATCGGGATACGAAACCCAGAAGCATAGTTATATCACCGGGATCGTGGACTGCGCGGTCAGCCCCGTAGAAACAAGTTGTACAAGTTAGCCACAAGAAATGGCAATTTCCTTTTAGCATAACAAATGCTTATGTACTTTTTGAAAATAGAAGGAATAAAGTAAAGTCCTTTTATTCCTATCTTATTTCTTGTCTCAACGGTGAATTGATTCTGTCCTTTGAAAGTTAAACAAATACTTCAAATGCTAGTTCTGTAATGAACATGAGACGTCCTCTTCAAGAGCATCATAAACATAAGAGGGCCCTCTCTTATGAAAACCCTCACGATAAAGGGTTGATTTCTAAAGAACTGTTCCCTAAATCCAAATGCTTTTTGGAGAAAATACACCCAAAGCCTTGCATAATCAGACGCAAATAGTAAACTTGCGTAAAACACTTAAATGAGATAGGATGCAAAGATTAAACTTGCATAAACGTTCAAACAAAAGAACGCAGAAACACTCGTGTAGTACTTGAGCAAAATGCGTTTTTATTTACAATGAATGTTCCAAAATGGCACAAGTACAAAAGTTGGGAAAAGAAATGAATAGTTATGTTGCTGCATCTCCGGAACTCGGAGGAAGAGAAGCATCCACGCCCCTAGGAGAAGTGGGTAGATCAGCTGCCAGCTAGATATCTTGATCTTCATCATTTTAACCTTCAACATCTTCGCCTTCTGGTTCTTCTTCAGTTCCCGAGAATTTGGAACTGGAACTAGAAGAACTAGAAGCATCAGGCCTGGCCGGAAGACCCCTTTTAGCAGTTGACTCCAGCTCACGGGTTTTAGTGATTTCAGAATCAAAGTCAATGACACCCCCGTTAGCCTCTTCCAAGGTTTTTCTCCTCATGTTGTACATAACATATATTGTTTCAAAAATGAGGGAATCCACTAGGCGCTTGAGTTCCTCTTTAAGTTGGTCAACCTCGGCAGAAAGATTTTCCCGTGCAGATCTAACGAACCGGAGGCTAACATCGAGATCACGGACAGTAGAGCTGAAAAGTCTATTATGCTCAATGGTCCTCTTATACTTCTCCTCCAATTGGGCATATTTCACCCCAACAGCAACAAGCTCTTCAGTTTTGGAGTTCAAGGCCGCCTCCAAACTGTTTAATCTTTTTGCGGAGGAAGCCTCGCGATTGGATGTAGCAAGAACGACGCTATGGGCTTCAGTCCATTTGGCCCTAGACTCTTCAAATTGAACCCTCAGCAGGGCGATCTCTTAGCTAAGGGTCTCTACTTCTTGCTCGCTTTGCTGCAAACGAGCCTCTAACACAACAGCTTCAGCAGCTTTGGCTTCCAGTTCTGAGAGGCGAGCAATAGTTTGGTCCCGCTCGGCCAAAAGTTGATAACGCTCTGAGGTAAGTTGCTCCTTATCTCAAATCAACCTTTGGAGACCCTCGGAAGCAAGGAAATTGGCATGTGAAACAAAAAAGGCAAACTCAAAATACTATTAAATCAAATATAGAAGAGATAACAAAGGAAATGAAGAATATACCGCTGCGGCATTGTGCATAGCATTGTTAAACAAGCACTCTCTGGATAGAGCTTGTATCTTTTCTCAATCGTTTTCTCAAGCCAAAGGCTTCAGATAATTAGCAAGTTCCACATGTTGGGACAGTAGATTGCATCCGGTAGAGATCGAGAGAGTAACGCTCCTCCTCCTTTGCAGATCTTTTGAGGGGCGGCGTAATTTTGCCCCAAGTTCCCATGAATTGGGGACTGGGGGAGAGGAACATCCTCTTCTCAGATAGATGCAGCCGGTGGAGATAATGAAGAAGTTACTGTTGGAAGAGTCGGTGAAGAAGGAGATGAAGCTGATGGCGTTAAAAGAAGCGGCTTCAGCAAGAGTAGTGTTGGGTGTTGGTTGCTCGTCAACTGAAGACGGTAGGGACCCGGTACTCAACCTCACAGTACCGGGGGCACCGACCGGGATCCGAAAACTGGTGTTGGCATTTTCCACCATCTCAAACTCCCCCAAGAGTGTCGAGCCAGGTCGGGAGTGATAATATCCAAATCTTGCTAGTGGCAGTCTTCCTTCACAGCAGGGATACTGGAAGGGCGGATAGAAAAAGGGTATACGCTAACAACCCACGTATGAGGGTGAGCATAAGGGTATTTCTCTTCAAACTCTTTGGTGGTAATCAAATTCTTTGGGATGATGGTACTCACCGTAGGGGGAGAAGCATCATCAGATTTACCTTTGTTCTTTGAAGAACTACGGTTTCTTGAAGAAGAGGTCATTTTTTATCAGAAAAGGGGGTTTTCTCTCAAAGAAGGAAGCTAAAGAAAGATTAAAGTCGAAGTATGAGTTGAGTAAAGAAAGTCTAAGAAATATTTGAGTACTATTAAGTGTAAATGAAGGAGGTTGATGCGTATAAGTAAAGTTATAGGCGGCTAAACTCGTGACAATAATTACCTCGATAACCGACAAACGTGATGCTAAATCATAGGATGACGCGTATTCGGGGCATTAAATACGGAGAGACGTGTGTCTAATCAACCGTCATAAACTTTTCAGAGGGGGTTAGTAAATTTCCCGCCAAAAGAATATTTCTACCAACTTTCCGGTGACACAAAGTTATGTCACCAAAAAGCAGGGGTACTATTTGTATAGGGTAAAATATGTTATATTAAACGATCGCATGAGGAAGCGACACGTGGAGCCGAAGCCAAAAGATAGCTAAAACTGAAGGCAATGATCACGTCTGTTACCGGAGAGAATGATACTCATAAATATGAAATAAATGCCTTCCACCTGGTAGCATTTAATGAAGAATATTCTACAACATTAAGTACATTACCCGTTACAAGAAATATGGAATTCACTGCCCGTCGTTACACATTCATCAGTGGCCCTCATAATTGACATTAAAGAAGGACTTGATCCTAGGACCTTGTTCCCTTGGTGCAACTATAAATAGTGAGCTCTATATCACTGTAAAGGACGCGAAATTTCTTGAAAACATATGCTACACTCTATTCAAAGCTTAATATAATTTTATCTTCTTATTTTTTGATATCATTGTTGCTGTACCCGGAAGCCTTGCTCCCAGAACTACTATTTTTGCTATTTTGTCTCCATCTCAAGGCTAAGTATTATATTTTTTATCTAATTCATCTATTATTTCATGATCAAATTAATTCATCTATCTAGAAACTATGTATAAATTCAATTGTGCCGTTTTACGGGTAAACAATATCTTGGAATTTCAATTGTATAATTTGAAAATCTAAAATAATGACTAATTTTCAAATTATAGGGGGTGAAAAGTGGCTATTGGTGAAGTTCTTTTCCCGTTCTAGGACAACTCAGTTTTGTTGGGCCTATAGCTTGAAAAGGTAGCGAAGGAAAAAGAGATTTTCTAGGAAATAATTGATTGCATGTTATATTGATTCCCTTCCTAAATGTATAATATGTTTGAGAAAATACTTATTATTGATTTTATTATTTTATTATATCTTCAACAAACTCCTCTATGCACGAGTCTGATTCATTTTGATAGGCCAAACATGTTAAAATTCTATCTTGATGAAGGGTGGTAGTGAGATTTTAATCTATAATCGAGGCATGCTCTAATAAATACTATTATGTTAACCGTTAAGTTGCATGACTATACTTCATATAAGTTTAAATCGTTAGATAGAGTACAATTTTATTTACTTATGTGTTGCTCGCCATTTATAAAATTACACTGGATATGTTGTTGTTGTTGTATTTGCTGCTCTTGATCGAGCTAATTGGCTCAACAATCAAGATTTATATATGAATGGATGCACTATATATTATTATGCCAAAAATGTTGATTTTCACTATGATAACACAGCAATGTAGGGGTGTTCGTCAGTCGGTACGGTACTGTATTTAGACATTTCGGTTCGGTATTTTTGATATTCGATTTCATAAAATGCTATACCAATACCGTACCTAATTAAATTCGGTATGGTTCGATTTTTATCCTTTCGGTTTCGATTTATTCGGTTCCGCAACTTCGATTTATTCGGTTTGAATACTAACTAGTGCATAGAGTCATAGACGGTAATATTCTTAATTAAAGTATTCAAAATTACAAAATTTAAAACGTTTGTTGACAAAAGTTTTGTCCAGAACCAGCATATACCAACGTAGAGAGAGAAAACTTAGAGAAATATTTTGTTACTTGCTTAGAGTTAATTGATGAACTTAGAGAATAAAGGAAAGTAAAAATTTATTGTCACGACCCGAAATTCTCACCTTCGGACCGTGATGGCGCCTAACATTTCACTTGCTAGGCAAGCCAATGTTAGAATAATATTAACTAACTTTTAAACAATCTTTAAATTATTAATAATCAAAGAAACAAATACGGAAGCAAAGTTTGAAATATAGTGAAATAACCCATAACAATAATGGTGTCTAAATACCATCCTAGAATTGGTGTCAGAAGTGTACGAACTTCTAGAATATATACAAATAAAGATCTGAATAAAATAAAGTTGTCTGAAAATAAACACACATCTAAAATACAATAGACGGGGACTTCAAAACTGTGGACGCCATGCAGTTATACCTCAAGTCTCCTTTGGTAGCTGAAATCCGAGCAAGTCTATGGTACGCTGCTGGGACCAACTCCAAAATCTGCACAAGAAGTGCAGAGTGTAGTATCAGTACAACTGACCCCATGTATTGGTAAGTGCTGAGCCTAACCTCGACGAAGTAGTGACGAGGCTAAGGCGGTTCACTTACATTAACTTGTACGCAATATTAATGACAACAACAAATAATAGAAATAAAATAGGTAACTAATTTAAAATAATTGAAGCCAACTCAGCAGTCATAATCCATTATCATTTCAGCAATTTTGTTGCTGCGTGCAACCTGCTCTCATAATATATTAACATTTAATTTTATTGCAGCGTGCAACCCGCTCTCCCTATATATTCCTTTTAATCAAGTCTGTCAAATATTTATTT